>OZ020195.1:70065090-70297393 GCA_963971165.1 Philopedon plagiatum | reverse complement strand
CAATTTCAAATCGAGTATAGATCATTATCAATCGACACCGAATATGAATTAAACCATTACGCTTTCAGAAATATCCGGCAGATCTTCGGAGAACCTGAAATAGATTTATTCGCTTCCAGAATTAATAAAAAATGCAAAAAATATATTTCCTGGTTCCCCGACCCAAGTTCTTTCTCAACAGACGCGTTTACACTTTCTTGGAATAAATATTATTTTTACGCGTTATTATATATATATATATATATATATATATATATATATATATATATATATATATATATATATATATATGTATATATATGTATATATATATATATATATATATATATATATATATATATATATATATATATATATATATATATATATATATATATATATATATATATATATATATATATATATATATATATAAATATATATATATAATAACGCGTAAAAATAATATTTATTCCAAGAAAACGCGTTTACACTTTCTTGGAATAAATATTATTTTTACGCGTTATTATATATATATATATATATATATATATATATATATATATATGTATATATATATATATATATATATATATATATATATATATATATATATATATATATATATATATATACAAATATATATATATATATATATAATAACGCGTAAAAATAATATTTATTCCAAGAAAGTGTAAACGCGTCTGTTGAGAAAGAACTTGGGTCGGGGAACCAGGAAATATATTTTTTGCATTTTTTATTAATTCTGGAAGCGAATAAATCTATTTCAGGTTCTCCGAAGATCTGCCGGATATTTCTGAAAGCGTAATGGTTTAATTCATATTCGGTGTCGATTGATAATGATCTAGACTCTTTGTCAGCCAAGTTTTCAGATGATGTAATGTAACTTGCAAAAACAAGGATGTTTTTAGTTTCACACCATTATATATATATATATATATATATATATATATATATATATATATATATATATATATATATATACATATATATATATATATATATATATATATATATATATATATATATATATATATATATATATATATATATATATATATATATATATATATGTATTTCATATTTACTGTAGCCCGGTATCTTAGACTACTTGTTTCTATACATGCTCTTATGTTGCGCATCATATATACCGGTGCTTCTAAATTCATACTTGACGGACTTTCCCCCAAGAGGTCGAGACATCCATTAACTTGTTCATCTGAACTTAACTTTTCTAAATTGTAGTAATCATTTATGTCACCTTCAAGCCGTACTACATTTTCATAATCCGCAAGCGCTTGCTTAGCTGCGCGATCTATAACTCGTAAAGTTTCTTGCTGATTACATACTAACATTATTACCTTCAGCTTCATAAGATATTGGTTTTGTAAAATATTTTGGAGCCTTGCGGTTCAAGAAGTTCAATTTAGTCTTAATTAGAGCTATATCATTATCAATATCTAAAGTATTGTAACCTGCAGGGATTATCTCATTGGCATTTACCAATAATGGATTTTCAGATACACCTTCCCAAATTGTGCCAGGGATGGCATTATTTCTATAAAACCTTCGTCTAAATTCAGCCGGGGTATTCACATCTGCTAAACTCTCAACAACCTGCCTTAGATTGGAGTAGGTTACTTGCTCTGACTGTGGTATAAATGTATTTCGGCGTGTAAAATTTGCTCTTCCAATTTTGGGTACATACAATCTGTCTCCTACTTTGCATTGTCCAACTGCATTTACTGTATTTGATATTGTTTCAGGCACTACTAACATTGATCGAACAGTCGACATGTGTATATATATACAGTGTGTCTACTTAAGTTGGCGGCATATGGGAAACTTTTTTATTATTAGTTGTACGAAAAAAAGTTATTCTTTATAAAAAGTTCTGCATGGTCCAAAACCTAAAATGCAACCACCAGATATCAAATTTTATCAGACGTATACGAGGTTTGTCAAAAAATGTGATTTTTGCTCAAGAGTAAAATACCTTTATTTTCGACAATATCGAAAATTATTATAAAGAAAAGATGTTTAGAATCGAGTGGGGTTAAATCTGGAGACCGCGGAGGCCAAGGAATTTCCGAAAACCGATGAAAAACTCTTCCAGTGAAAATATTTTCAATGAATTGACATACATCTAATGTGCTGTGACATGGGACACCATCTCGCTGGAACCATATCTGCTGACGTTCAAGTAAGGGAAGGTTATCCAGAAAATGACCTATTTAATTGTTTAAAAATAATATGTAATATATATATATATATATATATATATATATATATATATATATATATATATATATATATATATATATATATATATATATATATATGTATATATATATATATATATATATATATATATATATATATATATATATATATATATATATATATAAGTACCTGTATGCAATTCATCACAGGATGATTTTTTTCATCTCTTATAAGCATTATATGTTATATACAAAAATATATAGACATGACATACAATCTTAAAGTTAGCGTAAAGTAGGTAACACAACTTGTCATTGGATAAATATATGACTCTGTAATTTGTTAATTAATTAAATAAAGGTCACTATCGGGATATTATGTCACTTTTTGGTAAATTTAGGGGTAATTATTTAGTAAGAGTATCTA
This sequence comes from Philopedon plagiatum, assembly GCA_963971165.1. Classification (NCBI taxonomy): domain Eukaryota; kingdom Metazoa; phylum Arthropoda; class Insecta; order Coleoptera; family Curculionidae; genus Philopedon; species Philopedon plagiatum. The sequence continues at coordinate 70,294,744 of OZ020195.1, read as the reverse complement.
GTGTTCTTTTCTTATTTTTACCCAAACGGTCATTTTTTCCACAGTAATTTCTTATTAATGTATTTGAAATACTGCTAAGTATAATTTTTGCAATACTTAGTTCTGAATGTTCACTACATTCTGCAAAAGGAACTAGACGTTTTTGTTCAATAAGGTATTTAATAAGTAAATTACACAGAAATGCTTTTTTATTAAATGTATCCAAAAAAATATCTTCAAAATCTTGAATTAATTTCTTGAAAATAATGTAAGCCGTTGACACTATATCTACTACTGATTCGCGAGGGTACAATAACCCCCCACGATTTAGATTATTAATTAGACTGTAATTGTCTTCAACTATACAGGCTTCATCATAAACTAGTGCTCTTTTACATATTTCACACTTTAGTTTTTTTAAAGCAATGTAACAGCAGTATCCCCTTAAATAGGTTATTATGACCATTTCGTTCTTCACTGCTTCAATAGCGCAATTTTCTATGGTTATTATAGGGAATAAGGTTTCAGCCGGGTTACAGTCTTCATCAGGTTCATTTTCAGGAGGTTCATAGAATCTGTCTATACTGAACTCTCCAAAATTCCGAGATTTAAGTGTCAATATGGTCTGAATTCTCAGTCTTTTTTCTGATTCATATAACTGTCGGATTGTATATGGTAATGGTCACCAGCTAATTGCCTGTATTTACCAAATCGTCCTTCCAGTAGGTCTGTCTGAAATTTTCCCAACAATACATAATTCATATTCAGTTCTGTTAAACAATAATTGGTGATTTGCAGTAGTCCATAGATAGTATGACTGAGTGCAGTATGTGTTTGTCGAGTCAATTTATTACAAAAATTACTTGCCTTTCAAGTGTCTAGCCAATTTAGCATTTTTTGCAAAAAGTCTAACTTTGGATCGAGCACAGACTCACCTACTTTGTCTTTGATTATTGGTTCTTGGTATATGTCTCGTAAATGTTTACCTTTAAAAGGTGTTTTTACATTGACAATTCTCCACCATGTCTATATAATATCAATAAAATTTGCAGTGTCCTGTGAACGGGGTAAGCTATTTCCAAAACTTCTTAGAGCTTCTAAGGAATGTCCCAGAAAAAATCCGACCACTAACAAAATTTTCGAAAATATACAAAATACATAATTTATAAAAGGTAGTTATTAACGGAAAGTATAAACATTTATTTATGAAATATCTAGTAACTACTATAAACAAACTTATTTTCTATAAAAATTTACCACTTTGGATTTTAGGTGTGGCATTAGTGTTTTTACACCACTTTGTCCTATATCGTTTGGAATTGTTTTGTATTTTTTTTTCGAAATCTTTTACATTGGTGGATTGTTTTTTCGTTTTTTTAAGTTTTCGTTTTATTTGTGCCCAATAGGTTTTAACTCTGGACACTCTGGAGGATTCGCATCCCGCGGTACAATATTGACTTTGTTTTCTTCATAAAATTGTAAAGCTGCTTTGCTGTAGTAGCAAGTGGCTAAATCATGCCATAACAACACAGGTATATTGTGCCTTTCAGTAAGGGGTAATAATTTTTTCCTTAAACATTCTTCAGTATAAATATCACTATTAATATTTCCAGTAGTCACGAAACTTGCAGATTGCAAACCACTGGTACATACTGCAATTATTTACTAGGGAATTTGGTTACACAACGGGCCGGGCCCTAAATTGTACGGGAACTTCCCCTCGTTTTCCAGCAACATAATATTCTTGCCCCGGCAACTGCTTGAAATCTGCTTTGAAGTAAGTTTCCTCATCCATGATACAACAGTCAAATTTGGTTAGATACTGCTCATAAAGCTTGTGAGCTCGCGATTTGCATAAAACTTTTTTATTTTCTGATCGATCTGGCATTTTTTGAACTTTATAACTGTTTAACTCCAATCTTTTTTTCATTCTTTGTGCAGTCGATTTCGAAATATTTAGTTTATCGGCCACATCTCTTACCGAGAGAATAGGAATTTTTTGAAACACCCTTTTCACATTCTTCTGAGCATTTTTATCAACTGATGCCTTTTTCTTCCTGATCCAGCTGTCCTGTTAACACTAGTATTTTTCTTTAATGCGCTTAGAATGTTTTGAATAGTTGTTTTTGGAATATTAAGTATTTTAGATAACTGTTTCTGCGACATTCCCGGATTTTCAGTGGATTTGGAAATAATTAATTTTCGCCTTTCTTCTTGACACGATGCAATATTGCTTAAAATAGGAAATAAATGATAAAGAATAGGTAGTACAACAAATTACTGTGTTTAACAAGAGAACGTAACTGCGTAAATTGGAAAGATCTGACATTGTGGTTTTATTTCACAGCCACCTATTCTGCCGTCATAACGAAGAGGGCAGTAAGTACATATGGAAACCCATATATACTTACTGCCGTATTCGTTATGACGGCAGTATTAGAGGTCGGATTTTTTCTGGGACATTCCTTATTACAAAATTGTTGAAAATTTTTAGAGCTAACTTGACATTCTGCCTCTCTAAAGAAGAAGGAAACAAAGCTTTTAAACTTAATGAGTAACCATGTTTTAAGAATTTGTCCTGTTCATAAATTTTTTTAATTACGAGAACCAAGCAATTTTTGTTTGACCAGTCTCAAAATCAGGATAACAAAATGTCTCAGTCGGTTTAGAGTTAAGCCAATTGGTAAAAATACATTTTAATAAATGTATTGGATCAAAAATATACAACAGTGGCCTTACTGGGTCAATAGGATGTGGATAGACAATACTAAGTTCTCCAGTAGGTGAAAAATGGGACATTGCTTTACCTTTAATTGCATTATTGTCACTAACAGTGCAAGAAACTATATATCCTATTTCTTCTAAATTTTCTGTTAGAGTCTTAAGAACATTGTATAACAGTTCGAAGTTAATTTTTGATACAGGGGATATATGAATTACTTCTTTAAGATTTGAGCATACACTAGTTATCATAAACGCGTATGCAGATGAAGCTAAACTATTTTCATTCACGGCTGTTCCTACAGTATTGCCTGCTTTATAGTCTAAATAGGGTTCGATGTGTATTTCAGCAAAAAGTAAAATTACATATTTGTTTTTATCGGTTAAGGATTGAAAAATATTACGGGCATAGGTAAGAAAAGTTTTTGTTTCATCAATATGAGGATCTGTAAGAAATTTATTACATACGCCTTTTATTGTTTCTGGATGAGGCAAAATGAGTGGTCCATGGTCTCGTAAATATTTGTAGGCATGGGGGCTTATAGTAAATAAAATTGAACATAAATTCATAGTATTGGGTGAATATCTATATCTTTCTTTTGCGGTGTTAAGCAAACTAACTTGTTCAGAAATAAAATTTATGGTTTGACTTAACTGATCATCACCCAAATTTTTTAAATTTTCCAAAATATCCAACACAAATTTAAATGTCCTTTTTAATCCATTTGAATTGTTCTCGGAATTACTTGAGTCGAGTGTGTCAACATCAGTAGCCTCGTTACATTGAGTAAGGTCATTGTCGGTGTTATTTAAAGGAATAGTCATAATTGTATCATCAATATAATCAAACAAGTTTGTCATTTCATCTAAATTGTTACAAGTAAACGGTGTCTTTAGTTTTGATCCAGACATACTAAGAGATTGACCATATAAAAATGTTGCTAACTTTACGTTATTATGGATAATAATTGCCCATGTTATACAAGGCCCAGGAGTATATTCAAGCCTAAATAAAGTTATTTTATCTTCACTCTTTACATAGAACCAGCCGTCCTTTAGAAGAAAAGTTTGAAACAAATTTAAAAACTCTTCAAAGTTTTGAAAACTTGATTCCTTTTTATGACTTTCATGCTGTACTCTGCTTTCATGCATTACTTGTAAAAATGTAACTCTTCAAGTTCCTTTAATTTTTGGTCTTTACTTTTACGCATATGCGCAGCTTTAGATAGATATCGTGGACAATTTGGAAAAATTGTTGAAATGCAGTTTTCTTTTAGACGTGGTTTTTTCAGATCAATTGAAACAATCTTACCTGTTTTTGGATCTTGTTCTGAATTATTCCAAATTATACTACCTTTGGCAAAATATAGTTCGCAAACTTTGGTATTTTGATTTGGCGCTAAATCTTCCCGAGGGATTGCCCTTAACCATTGCTTCTGCAAAACGCTATCTTTTGGAAACCCCAAAACAGCACTTATAAGGCATTTGTTAAGTTTCAAATTTACCGAAATTTATATTGTAAAAACATAAAAATTAGACAAAATTAATGTTCAAGATTATCCGACACGGGCAAAACAAAACTGTGTACTGTCATTAATGAAGCCACATCTGTTTGCTTGCGTACGATTAATTTTCTTTAAACTGGCCCACCACTGACCCATGCTTGTTCATCCAGATACGCTCTCCAAAAATAAAGAGACAAAGATAATTATTAATTTGCGAGAGCAGCTTTTCTTCAGCAGCCAATCGAGACCAACAGTGTTGTCAGGCGCACCGATTTAACAGGAAATACTCGATTGGTTGTGACAAAATTGAACACAATGATTCAATGTAATAATTTTTCTCATTTGTTTTTAAAGTTTTGATTTATTTTTTATTACAAGTAATCTTCTTCTTTGGTTGACAGTTTCTTCAGACATTTTTTTTCAAATTGTTACCCTATTGCTAAAAGTTTCTTGTTTTTCAGGTGTAAATCTGGCAACCTCACATCTCGAAATCGACCACCACTGACCCATGATTGGTCATCCTTATACGCTTTCCAAATGTAAAAAGAGAAAGAGATAATTACTAATTTGCGAGAGCAGCTTCTCTTCAGCAGAGACCGAGACCAACGGCGTTGTCAGGCGCACCGATTTAACAGGAAACACTCGATTGGTTGTGACAGAATTGAACACAGTGATTCAATAATAATTTTTCTCATGTTTTGATTTCTTTTTTATTACAAGTAATCTTTTTCTCTGGTTGACTGTCTCTTCAGGCATTTTAAAAAAATTTTACCCTATTGCTAAAAGTTTCTGGGTTTTCAGGTGTAAATCTGGCAACCTCACTCTCGAAACGAGACAAAAATAATTAATGCTTTTAACAAGACTATAGTGCAATATTCATTAATTGACTGGCGAACCTTTTAATATATTTCTTATGGAGGCCTAATCTTGGCCTAGATTGTGACGTCACGGAAATTTTAAATTAAGCACTTAGGCTTTGTATTTCAGTGGGTGTGGGTAAGACGCACATAAATGAAATGAATGGCAGATGCATTTTATGTTATATAAATTGGGAGTATTTTTTCTTAAAAGGGCCATTAGAGAATGGTGTTTTCCCATCATAATGTTTGCTCCATCTGAGCAAATCCTATTAAGTTCTTACTACCAAACAAAGATGTTTTTGATTTCTAATAGTAGATTCATTATTTATTTTTTTTGTATTTTTTTACTTTGAACCCCATTAATTATAAATAAAAATACCCATAACCTGACTTAAGTTACTCCCAATTAAACATACACTTATTTTTTTGTGCTTTTATTTTTTTGTGTATTTTTTTTTGGTTTCCAATAAGAATATGGCTAACACAAATAAATAAATCTGACAAAAGTGTTTTACGTGTCAAAATAGTCTGCAGCATCAACATCAATGGCCTGGATTTTTCCAGACTTGACATCGTCCATGAAGTCTAACGTATCATTGTACAGGGTATCAGGGATCTTCCCTCCATGCTTCATAGCCTTGAAAGCTATTGTTCCAAGTTTTTTTGCTATTTTTATGGCCAAACTATTGTCATAATCTATCAGCAGAATAGACAGTTTAGAACAGACACCAAGCAAAAAAGTAAAATCAGCCTGATTTTTGCACACTCTGTTATATATGTCATTCACAATTGCAAATGACAAGAATATGTATTCGACATCTTTGCAGTGAGCCTTGGTCAACTCATTAGGCTTAATCCGCGGTAGACATACAAGTGGAATATAATGTTTTTTGAAAACAAGTCCTTTCCCTTGCAACATTGTGCTTATTATCCATAACTGGTAGAAGGCCTGATGCAGTTTTGGGATCGAATTTTTGAGCCATTTTTGCTGTAACTTTGTCAAAATGTTCCGAATCTGAGTCAGAGGAAACCAAAATTTCGCTTTCTATCCCCGCTACCTTGATATCCCCTAACCTAGATTGTAAAATATCTTGACTAGCTTTTAAATACTGTTCTATCTGCTGTATATATTCCCTAACTTTATTTATTACCCTAGGCTCGTTTGATTTTTCCTTAAATGTTTCCCTAATAGTTCTTAATTCTAATGTATACTTTTTAAATTTAATTAGCTTACGTAAATTATATTTCTCTTTTTGCCGTATTTCCGTATTGTCCTTCACTAAATTCCTCTTCAATACTTTGACTTCATCTAGTAAATATATGAATTCAGTAGGTACCGACATTCCATTTTTTATCCAGTAAATTTACCATTTTCCTTTAATCTCAGACCCCCTATTTTTATTGTAACCTAAAAACCTAAAATGTTCCTCTTCTTACTTTAGACTGTTACTCGACTTGTCCCGATTTCTTGCCGAACTTCTGCACGCATTCTCTGTACCACCGCTTTTGCAACTCTTCTATATATGCACCAACCAAAGAAAATTGCCAACAATACAATAATACTTATACTTAGGATATCTTGGATACAGCCGAAACCATGGGTACTAGGGCTGTTAGTTTGACCACCGCTATTCCCTGCTTGTGCTATTATTATTTCTTCTTTGCTCTGTGTCTTGCCCATTTCGTCGATATTCAAATGCTCAACATTGGTTCGCAGACAGGATCGCCATGTAATGAATGGATTAGGGGTTTTCTATCCCCTTTTATTTGGTAAATCAAACTCTCTTCTTTAAGTCTTAATCATATATATTTTTCCATATTCAAAAATGTACCAATTCAAAAGTGCTTATCTTTCTTATAATAATTACATATAATCAATAACCTTAATTACCTTAGTCTACATATTGGGTTTAATAATAAGTTATACGGGGTGTACGCCTGCTACAAGGAGCTAATATATATATATATATATATATATATATATATATATATATATATATATATATATATATATATATATATATATATATATATATATATATTGTTCTTACACTACACTATAGCAAATTTGTACAGTGCATGCCATCCAACATTAGCCCCAATTTTTGAAATCTGATTGGTTTCTGCCATTTTCTATGACCATTCGACAGCTGTGCAGTTGACTGCCCTATTATAGGTCATTGCGGTTTCTGTGATAGTGTCACTGTCTCTGGCTAAGTAAATAAGAAAGTACCTTTTTGACTTTAAAAGAACTTTAATTGTACTTCATTTTTTCTGTTGTCTCCAAAACTGTCCTCTTTCCATACACATGTACCCAATCTCTTCACGCTCTACTGTTGAAAATCCATGGATCAGTGCATTCAAGTCAGGTTCATTTAACTGCCCAACACTGCTCACTAATGTATCAGGGACTGGTTCTTCTGTCACTTGTGTGTTTCTGAACTGTGTGGCTGAATCACACTGGATTATCAAATAATCCACTGCTTTCTTTTCCTCAGGAAGTGGATTCTCTGACTTAATACTCAAAAGATAGCTATAGAGGAATCTTTTTATGACTAATTTGTAATCCTTGAAGGAAGCAACATTTAGACCATCTACAAACAGGTACCTATCCACTTTAACCATGTCAGCAGGGAAATCAACTTTCCAACCTGAATCTGAACGAGTGTTCATATCAGGTATTATCATGCATTTTACACTTTCATATTCTACGAATGTGCAAGTGAGGCTCTTTGGCGGCTGCTCTTTAGGTGTTTTTAGGAATGAAATATAATCCTCAAACTTTGAGTCATATTTCAAACCAGCATATTCCTTAATAGGCATCTTTGGGAGACAAATTCGAATTGTATAAAAAAATCAAAATTAGTCAAATATGACACGATCCCAATATTAAGGAAGATTCGTATGGTTCGTATATATACAACCACAGTTGAGACTTGTATAAGGGGTAAATAGCAGCAAATTTTTTATTTTATTTCTTCTATTTACGACGGAAATTGGAATGTACGACGGAATAGACAGACAGAACAATGTTTTTTTTAAGTTTTTGCGTTGTGATATAAGAGAATTACAGACAACTTAAGCAAAACAAAAATTTAATTTTAAAGACAAATACGAATTATAAGTATTTTCTTAGAAAAAAAAAGTAAAATGCGACACTATTTAAAAAACACTAAACAAAATAAAAACACTTTTTTTCACCCCTCCTAACTGATTTTTTCCTTTGGCAGGCTTGGTAGTTACTCCCTAAAACAAAAAACAACATGTATATATAAAAATTAAAAAAACTGACAATCATGTTGAAAAGGTATGTATTGCAAGTGTTTTACGTGCGTTTATACATACATATTATGTATTTAGAATTCCTAATGTTGTTGCTAACTCACCTTTGTGAACAGGTGTCACATTGAACAACAGTCTGTGAATGGTTCTTGCAAACGTTTCTTGGCAAATATTGCGACATGTCTTGGTTTTACGATCCATTTCTCGAGGACACATGTAACAGCGTCTATATTTTCTTATAGCTCCAGCTTCGACAGGTTCTCTAGTTGTAACTGGGTTATCGCCCAAGAAATTCCCAATAATAGTCTTTAGGTCTAGTGAAAGTTCCCTTATCTCAGATCTTTTTTTCATATATATGATCCACAATAAGTTCTCTTCCCAAAACAACTGAAAATTTACGACGTGACGTTGATAGTTTCTTCTGAAGTTGATAGAAGTAATAAGTAACTATTAGCACGTGAAATATCTAACATAGCACCAAATATTGCCATTGGCCATCTTCTGGTGCGTCATTGGCATGAATATGTGGCACATCGTTGATCCAGGGCATCAACACCTCCTTTGGTGCTGTTGTAAAAGTTAATTATTTCAGGTTTTCCGTTTTCTTCAACAAGCTGACTATGGTGCATAGATGATACAAGCAGGACGCATCTGTGCTTTTTGGGAACAAAGGACACTATTGTCTCATCATGCGTAAACCCAAACAAGCTTGACTTCTCTTCCCTAGATTTATTTGGAAGAAACTGTTGGGGAACCTCCCGTTTATTTTTCCGCATTGTGCCTACGTATGTTAGTCCTACACTTTTTAGTTCAGAAATTAGCTGAATTAAACTAAACCAGTTATTCCCAGTTACATGCCGGTTGGTGTTTGTGATTGGAGAAACTAATTTGAGGACACTAAGGGTAGGTACCGACAGTTTGTTTGGATTTGGTTCTGCGGTTTTTCCTGTGTAGACGTACGAGTTTATTAAATAGTGTGTTTTTGCATCACATAAACACATTATCTTGATACCATATTTCTTTGGTTTGCTTTTTAGGTACTGTCTAAAGGAACAGCGCCCGTGAAACCCAACAAGCATCTCGTCAACAACAGAGTATTCACTGCAAGTATAACTGGCTTGACAATTTGAATTGAAAATACTGTAAATTTTTGAAATTGCTGCAAGTTTGTCTCCGCTCTGAATTCTTTCTTGACGGGAGGTTTGGTCATCAAATCTTAAGGCAGCGAGCAGAAACAAAAATCGGTCCTTAGACATTGTACCTCTAAAAATATTTCTTCCAGTGCTCTATGGGGTTTTTGAGCCATATTTTTGGCCAAAATTAAAAACACTTTGTATCATGCAAAAAATTGATCAAAACGTTGTTGTTTCGAGTTGTTATGTAATACTGAATATAAATTTGGGTTTTATGTATACAGGGTGGTTTTCTTATATGACCTTGAAATTTATGTTGGAGCTGAAAAAAAAAATCAAAATCAAAATGGGTGAGAACTATTTTAGAACCATTATAGTATATTTTCGTACTCAATATGACTTGCGGTTTCATCGAAAATTACGTCATTACCTTCTTTTGTTACTATACCCTATGTATTTTACTTCAGTCTGTTAGATTTCTTGTGAATAAAGAAATATAAGAAATCGAGCACTTAATTGGAAAAAATATTTTTAAAAAGTTATTTTATATCAGCTATTTTGTTTTGATTTTCTTAAAACGACATTCTATATTGAATATTCTATTAAGGCTATTGTTACTTAATCATTGCTTACACGGTTAGTTAGTTATTTAAATTATTCATGAAATTCTATATATTTTTATCTTCAGGATTCCATTATTCAAATATGGTCTATTCTTACACTAAGTACATCATCCTTTACTTTAGGGAAGGAGAAAAATAAAATTTCCTACTTTATTTTAACATTTATTATTCATTTTCTAACTCTAAGTTGTCCAGTTTATCTAAATCTATAATATTGTCCAAATCTTCATGTTCTTCATCGGTATCAGTTGATTCATCCTCAGATGAGGTAACTTCTGGATTTTCTTTGTACTCTGTATCTACATCAGGTACTTCTAATAAAGTCAAAACATTTGAAGGAATTTTTATTTTTTTAAGTTTGCATCTTTTATTTAAATTAATTGATGAAATTAGAGGATCGGACGTGTCCATTGCCTGTTAAATACATCTAACAAATTGATTTGACGCCCTGCTTTCCGCGCATGATATTGCCTGTCGTATTGATATATTTTATTGCGGACTTCCGATGCTTCCTCAGTGAAGTATCCTAAAGCTTTTCTAATGACTCATCTTCCTCTCCAAAAACTGCATTCGCCTGTAGCCAAGCTATGTTTTTTGAAGCGAAATAATCTTTATTCCTCGTCGATTTTTCCCATCTCTCAGACAGATTTTCGCAAAATCGACAAATCTTTTTCCGAATCTTGTTTTGAGATTCTTCATCCACTAAGGTGAACTTGTCTCCCAGTTTGTTGAGAACTGCATGAGAAACTACAGCCAACTTTGCCGTTTTATCTCCCGCTTCCAGCCACAGTTGGCATAGCTCTTCATTTTTAAAATGTTGCATGCCTGGAAGCAAAAAGAAATAAATTAATTTAATTTTTATATTGGGCTTTCGGTCAATGTTTAATACATAATATTTATTTGTTTGTTCAGGTTTTGCTTTATTTTCTTTAAACAATCACCAGAACTACATAGAAAATTTAATATTAAAAATATACGTATGAATTTAATATTTAAAACCTAAACATGTCTTATTTGTCTTTAACTTACTAACACAAATAAGATAATTAATTATGTTTGTAGTTCTGGTGATGGTTTAAAGAAAACAAAGCCAAACGTCAACAAACAAATAAATATTTTTTATGAAACTTGGACGAAAGCCCAAAATTAAAATTCAATTAATTTCCACTCAACGGCAGGAACATAAACTAAAGGAAATAAAAGAGAAGTTCGCGAACATTCGCAGAATTTTTTTTCTGCATTACAATTACTAATGTTTTCTTTAGTTTCTGTGCAACTATGAAAACCGGGTTCGACCGGGTTTGTGTTTTAAACCAATTGACATATTTAAAATTTTCTTTCGCAAAGTTCAAAACAATCTCGCATAATTTAATGTTTACTGCAATGTAGATCAATTTAATAAAAAAGTAAAATATCGTTCTGTAAAGTACATACCTAGAGCTGAATAATGCACTTGTTCCGATGAAAAAATAATGATGCACCACGAAGTTAAACGCACTTGAAAACACCTTTCACACTTCGCTTACAATTCGCAAATGAACTCTTACTGGAAGCGTCTACTTCCGAAACCTGCACAGGTAAAAAAGGGTCTTTTAATAGGGTTTTCGGGTGATAATTCCTTCGTTTTGACATATTTACTTTACTACTGTAATAGATAAAAGCAAATTGTTTTACTTTCGGAAATACCTATTTTGGCCAAGAATTAGTGGAAAAAACCCCAATGTGAGTGCCATCAGTGGAAAAAAGACTGTAAGCATCTTCGTGATGCTAACAGCAATAATCCAATAAATGCTCTCAATTCAATTGCATCTATATGCCCCACGTAGGAAGCTGTGTTACCATAAGAAGCACTTAGATCGGTTATCTTAGCATTGGTGTGTTCTAGTATTTCCTCCAAAATATCTTCGGTGAAGAGGACTGACCAGGCTTCTAAGGGTGTTTTAGGAAGTGCATTTAGTGCTGGGCCTTTTATTCCAGGTAAATGAAGGACAATATTTGAGCTTCTTGTTCTAGATGGCACAGGTGGTTTTCTGGACCATTTGTATCTGTTTCGCCCATAAACATATGCCGGTAAATCATCATCTACACCATCATCTACATCCATTTCTTCATCATTATCTGCTTCAATTTCGGAGTCTGTAAGATGGTCGCTATGCTCACTTGCTGCATCACTTAAATCACTGTGTGTCTCCTGACTTGGTTCTGAAATACCCACATCATCATAGAAGTTTTCAGCTAGTTTTTGCAGCTGGGTTTGTGTAAGTTTTCTCTTCATCTTAAAAAAAAAGACTAACGGAACTACTATCGTGGGGTATTTGGAGACCCAAAACGCTGTTATTTCGGAAATGAAATTTTTTTTCGTAAAAGTCTTTTCACCGTGTTAAAGAGGGGAACCTTTTAGGAGATTACCTGAAATGGAAAAATTTTCATTAAAAAAATACAAAAGTACTTTCGAAAATTCGAGCACTGGGGTGTCAAAATACCCCACGATAGTAGTTAAGGGTTAAATATGCGTTCTCGGGACTTCGATTTCTTAGCTGTTTTGCTGGCGCTACGATTTCGTACAGAAGCCCGCCGCGCCGTGCCGACCTCGATCTTAACCGAGGGCGTGAAGGCAAGTGTATTGGGGACGCTGATGTGATCTGGTTCTGTGTTGGTCGGCATTTTGCAATTTTTCGCGGAGTTAATTTTCTAGCCTGTTAACCTCTTCTAAAAAATCTCGACGCGACAACCTTTCCCCTGATGAGCTTCTCTCTCTTTTCTTATGTTTTCCCATGCTAAATTTGGAACTAAAGATATATTAAATATTTTTAATTAATGTACTTACAATAAAACGTTGTGTCACCTTCCGGAATCCAAAGTACAACCTAAAATTTCGTAATTGAATTCGAGACCGTCTCAGTAAACGGCCGCACGTAGTTAACACAGAAAACGAATGACGAGCTTCAGAATAGAGTTGGGAGATATAGCGATTTTTCGGTAATTGATAAAACAGCGATAGTGATTTGAGAATAGCCGTTATTTTTAACGGTGATTTTTTACTGCAGCGATTTTATTTTTAATGCGAGACGACGCAGCATGGTTGGTTTTACAAGACTGATATTCGGTATAAACATGTGTGGCACGCGGTACACCAGTGGTGTATTAAGTACCTAGTTGTCATATATCTTCGGAATGAACGTGATATATAATAATTATTTACTATTTTGGTAAATTCATCAGTCGGCCCAACATCTTTAAACTCTTCTATTATCTCGTGTGCGCAAAATTGTAATGCACTGGCTATACTTTCACTAAATACTGTGACGCAAGGCGCACTTTAATTTTTTGTTTCTTAAAAACTACATGTTGACCTCTTAGCGTATTAGCTAAGTGAAAAGATTAGCTTTCTTGCAACTCGTAAGGTTTATATATATATATATATATATATATATATATATATATATATATATATATATATATATATATATCTCCATTCAGTCCAGTCAATAAGTTTATTATGTTTATTCACAAATTAAAATTTATCTCCTAATGTATTTGTCACTAGTTTTAACATGGGTGACGGGTCTAAGAAAACAACAACTGCATCATCACATAATGGACGTTTAAAGCTAGTTTTTAAATTATTGTGTTTTAAATTACATCCCAGTCGATTAGTCATGGTCAAATTTGCTGGAACGCCATCAAAAATAAAACTTACTACATTTATTTTATTCCTGCCTCATGGTATGTTTTAAAGCATTCCAAAACCAATCCTTTCTTTTGTTCTGCAGCTTTGCCTGCTATTAAAAAGTATCCCACTGGAATTTTTGAGGTTCCATTAACACAGTTTAAAAGAAAGCTTTGGCTAGAGTTGTTTCCTTTGACTCTGTACCCATATCCACATAGCCTAAAGATTGGCCCTGGTAGTGCCGGTTTAACCTAACTTCGGGCCCTGGGCACTGGAGACATAGGGGGCCCCATTGCTGTTGGTTTTTTTCACCAAGTAAAAACGTGTTTTAATTGTTAAATGTTTATTATATAAACTATAATGTAGGTACATTTCTTAGAACAAAACAAAAAGAAAAAAGAATTCCAAAAAATAAAATTTCAAAAAATACAAAAAACAGAATATTGCAAACAATACAAAACAAAAACAAACAAAGAAATAAAACATTTTTTACCAAGTAAAAACATGTTTTGTTAAATGTATATTATAATAATAATAATAATAATATTTATTTGTGCCAGTAAACAATAAACAGTGTAAAAAGTAACAATATAATATCATGCATAAATATTTTACAAAAATGAATAACAATAGTAACACACTAGTTGGCACAAAAAGGTAGAATTTTGATTATATATAATCATTCTTCCAACTCCACCCCGATTAAGTAATTTTTACAATAAGTTTTAAAAGTTGAAAAAGTAAAATATTTTAGATAGAAGGGAATGCTGTTATATATGATTGCACTATTATATTTAAAAGATGTTTTATACTTTTCTGTTTTGTGTGATGGTATAGTTAAGTTGTTTCGATTTCTTGTATTCACGTAATGAACATTATTACGAAATTCTAATTTTTTAAATAGATAATCAGGTGTTTTAGTGTTTATGACTTTGTAAATGAAACAAGTTTGATGAATTTCACGTCTAGTTTCTAATTTAATTAATTTATACTGATTGAATGTTGAGGTAATGTGATCATATTTTTTAAGATTTACTGAAAATCTTACACAGTTATTGTGTAGGATTTGTAGTTTTTGTTTAGAATTGTAGCTGATATTTTTATGATATATAACGTCACAATAATCTAATCCACTTAAAATGATCGAATCTACAAGTTTAAGTTTTGTTTCGATATTTAAAAATTCTTTAAAATGATACAAGATCCTTAATTTATAATATCCTTTTTTTACTATGTTTCTTATATGAGCATCAAAGTTTAGATTTTGATCAAATATTACGCCAAGATTCCTTCCTAATTTGATAGTGGGTAATATAAAATCATTATTGAGAATAATTTTGAAATCAGAATTATTTTCAATTTTTGTAACCAAAGTTTTAGGACCAATTACAAGAAGGTTTGTCTTAGTTTCATTTATTTTTAAGCCATGATGTGTAATAGTTTGTGAAATATTAGATAAATCCTTATTTATTAAAGATACATAATTTTTTAAATTTGTATAGTGAATTGGATAATAAATTTGAGTATCATCAGCAAAAGATAATAGTGTTCCATTTTTAATAGCTAGGTTAAAATCAAATGTATAAAGAATAAATAATAATGGTCCCAATACTGATCCCTGAGGAACCCCTCTGTAAACAGGTAATGAAGTAGAGATTTCTATTATATGTTCACTAGTAATTTTTGTAATCTGGTTTCGATTAAATAAATAATTTTTAAACCATTGACAGGCTGAACTACTAATGGTTTAAAAATTATATAAACTACAATATTATAGGTACATTTCTTAGAAAAAAACAAAATGAAAAACAGTTCCACAAAATAGTATTTCAAAAAATACAAAAAACAGAATATTGCAAACAATACAAAACAAAAACAAACAAAGAAATAAAACATTCTAGAAAATACAAAACAAAATTAAATCTTTTTTTCCTCGCTTTGGCATTAGCAAACTCATATATAATTTCATCGCAGTTCATTTGCTCTAGTTCAGCATTTTCTATATATAATAGGGATAAGGCATCCAGGTTTTGTTGGCCCAAATTTGACCTTAAATATGTTTTTATTCGTTTTAAGGCCGAAAAAGATCGCTCTCCTGATACATTTGAAATTGGTATGGTCAAATAAATTTGCAAGATAGTTAAAATATTGGGAAAAGTTGCTTTTACGTTCTGGATGACCTCAAATTTTTCATAAATTGTAGTTTTATTTAAATTTTTACACAATTCGATAAAATGAGTAATTTCATTATTTAAGTTCTCTTTGGTTTCATCAACATTTTTTTTATATTCCTCGCATAGAAGATTGATTGACGTCTGGATTTCTTCTTTATCTTGGGTAAAAAAGCATCTGAAGGCTGTTGTTACTTCTTGTAACAATCAATCCTTTTTGAAAGATCTTGCGAAATATTGTCGCATATGACATGAAATACTTCAATTCTGAATCTCTCTTTTCCCTTTAAAACTGTTTCATTTTCATCTGTTTCGTCAAAAAATCCTTTTCTTTTTTTTGTTCTTTAAATGTCAATTTTATAGGATATGTTAGAGATATCCGCGTCTTCGCAAAAGAAAGTTTTTGCTTCTAGTTCAATTTCGTTAAACCCTTTTCTTGTTTCTTCAACAAAGGTCAAAAGAGTTGTCATCAACTCTACTCCAAACGACACATTCAAGTCCATAGTTTCTAAAGTTTTGCTTGTTGGATTTACTCTTTCCAAAATTCTTGCCCAAATCAATGTTAATAGAGCTGTCTCAAAAGTGTCCATTTTAGTGTGCAGGGCCTTGGCTTCATTTCTAACTGCTGATTTTTCGTCTGTATTATTGCTTAACCTGAAAAAAATATGTTTGATGGCCTTGCAGTTTTTAAGTAAAGCGTTTACGGCGTCAAATCTGGCAGACCATCTAGTTTCAATCAATCTCTTAACAAAAGATTTGCAGCTTTCTTTCAGTAAATTCCACCTTTGGGGAGAAGCCGAAAAAAATGTGTAAATACTTAATAATCAGTTGCTTCCAAGCTGGATTCACATGCAAAGTTTACTGCAAGATTTAAAGAATGATTCGCACATGGGACATAAATAGCGCTCGAGGACAAAGCTCGTATTCTTGCTTGAAGCCCCGTATACCGACCCGACATATTTGCCGCATTGTCGTAAGTCTGTCCTCTACAGTTTTCAATATCCAAGCCTAACGTTTCTAACTTATTTATAACTACTTCTGTTAAATACTCCGCAGTGTGTCTCTCCAACTGAATAAAACCAAGGAATCTCTCAACTACTGTATTGCCCTTTACATACCTGAGAATAAAAGTAAGCTGGTCTTGATGGCTGATGTCCGGGGTAGAGTCTACAATTATAGAGAAGTATTTGGCTTCTTTAATTTCTAGTATGAAAGTCTCGACAAGTTTTGTTTTCATCACTTTCAGGAATTCATTGCAAATTTGATGAGAAAGATAGCTAATTGACCCTTTTCCTTTATTCGCATATCGCTGCAAATGCTCAGCTAAGAAGTTGTCAAATTTAGCCAAATACACAAGACAACTTAAGTAATTTCCCTTATGACGACTCGTTAAATCTTCATTGGATCCACGGAAAGCTAATCCTTGAGAAGCAAGTAATTTAATGGTGGCCACAATTCTTCTTAGGACTTTAACCCAATAGTCAGCTTCGCGTTCTACTTGCTCTTTCAAGCCAGCGTCTATAACTCCAATTAATGATGATCTTGTTATTAATGTAACAATGGAGTTCAGATGAAACTTACTTTCTTCGTGAGATTTGAGCAAACTATTCAAATGTGTCCAGTCAGTACATCAAATCAGTTAAACTGTTTTTGTCAATTGAAAATAATTTGCACGGGTAACAATAAACAGCTTAACACTTGCGTCGTATATTAGCCAATCTCTCTTCTCTTTGCCTCCATTAGGTTTTACTCTATAAAAGTTGTTCTCACTTAATCTTCTATAATAAACTTTGTCTCCATCTTGGTACCTTTTTTCAGTATTCTCTAGGGAATCGCTCTTTGGTTTAAAAATTATCACAGTTCTAATAAAATGATCAGTTTTAAAATCAGGCCATTTGGAAATCGCAGGTATTTCATCGTTTTTTGGGACAACTATCTCCATCGCTACTACATCAGATCCGCTCTCATTTTCTAGTGTAATAAGATCTTGATCTTCTGAGCTGTCTACATTTTCATGTTGATTCGTCTGAGATCCAGGTGTAGAAGAAAGATTTTCTCACTTCCATCGGAAAAGAACAACTGGCTACTGTTGCTTGGCCTTCATTTTCTGTTTCTAGATTTGTAGTAAAAAAAGTCGTTATCTTGGTTAATTTTTTCTTGGCTTGTTCTTGCACCTTCTTCTGTTTCCTTTTTTCTGCGCCTGATTGATGTCGATAACTCATTTTTGCCCTACAAACAGACAAGTCGTAAGTAACAGACCTTGATTCTTAATAGAATATTATATTATGATATTAGGAGAATAAGAGACACACTTCATGTGTTGAGCGTGGAAAGCTTGTCTGACGAACATAGTGAGTCTAACAGACAATCCATGCGAAGCACATAAAGTATCTTATTCTCCGAATATCACGCCCTTTAAAAACCTCGCCTTCTGCCATGCCATTGGCACTTTTTTGGCTCATTTTTTAAGAGCAAGAGCTCTTCCGGCTCTTGCGATAAAATCAGAACTTATGAAACTGATATTTTAATGTACCAGGTATTTCACTTACCTCTCACTTTTTTGTAATAGATTTGTTCATTTACATAACTCTAACACCAACCAAACGCCCTAATCTAGTATGTGCATATTGTTGCGTATGCGTGTTCGCAAATAAGTGAGACTTCTATAACAGGCTTCTACACACTTTATTTAATTTAACACTAATAAATCACTAACACAACGACTACAACTCTATAAACACTACTAGACTACTTTTACTATTCACTAGACTAGTTCTCTTGTTCTTCTCACTAGGCTCGTCTATTCAATACTGACTGTTCGGCGGCTGCCTTACACCTTTCGTACGACTAGACTTTTCTAGAATTCTCTTCTGGAATCATCTGGTATTAAAGATTCGGGAAGCGACAACGTCAGTCCTGTATACAGGGGCCCGTCCGGGACGGGCCCCTGTATACAGGACGGGCCGTCCCGTCGATAAGTAGTGACCCCTTCGACGACTGAGACTACTGAGAGGCTGGGTGGATACCAAAAATACATGGGGTTTAATGGGTATCTCGGTTATTTTAGGCCCTAGGGGATTGAAACTTCGTGGTTGGGGGGTCATCCCCAGGCACCCCCCATGCGGTGTTGCCAAGTTGTGCACAATTTCCCTGACTAAGGGAAAACGTAAATTTGGCAACGTCGCACCCCCGTATGTTCATAACAATATAATAATAATAAACTATAAGACTGTACAGTACACAGTTTGATCCACTACCCACTTGTCATAGGCTACAAACGGAATGTGGAAACATTCGAGCGGGCTATATTGCCAAGTTTTCAGAAAGTATTGCCTCCTATTGTCTTTATTATCTTTTTTAAGCGAAATAAAATATAGATACTCACAATCACGATTGATTTCTAAGCCAGTACTATCCCTAAATTCAGTATTCACTTATGTAAGAAAGAATTAACTTTTTTAAATAGTATTAGTATTTGCAACACAGGGCCTTAGAAAGAATTCCAAACTATTAAACCAGACAACAACGCTTAACTCTTCAATTGCGAAATGGCGGGTGGCCGCCCGAAAGAACCGCATCGCTCGTTGCTATGGTGATCGGCTTATTCCGCGGGCCAGGCCTTGATTTTGATCAGGCCATTCGGGTATTCACGTACTCGTTTAATCAGTGTACCGAGCCAGGGCCTGGCTCGGTACGGTACGGTCTAGTGGAGAAAGGTCGGGACTGTTTGCTGGCCAGCGTATAGGACCCCACCGTCCTATCCATAAGTTATACCTGTTATTTAAATATGCGGTTACTTCCATTGCGTTCTAAGCTGGCGCCCCGGCCTGTTGCCAGATTATGTGTTTATTACTGGCAATTGTTCTAAGAGATCCTCAATTTCATTATTTAAATACTGTAAGTATAATTGTCCAGTTAAGGCTCCCTTAATTATAATAGGACCCACCACTTTATTTTCAATAATTCCGCACCAAACATTCACAGACCGTCGCACATAGGCGAAAAATCGACAAAAGTCGGACAAAACCTACACGTTAGTAATTGTTGAACAAAATATTTTTAATATTAACTTTAAACACTATTTGACTACAAAAAAGTATTTTAAGCCTAATTAACGTGAACCATAGCTCATGGTAATGACATGATTAGGATTACGTATCAACTACAGTGCAAAAAAGTTGGCGCCAACGAAAAAACTTCTCTAATATTGATTTTCCAGAAAGTGTAATTCTTGGTAAAAGGTAGTGTACAAAAAAATTAATTTTGATAGGTAAATGTGATGTAAAATATACAAGGGAGCCAAAAAATTAAAAAAGTAGTTCTAAAAAATCAATAAAATCAGTATTTTGTAGAAAGCCGACTTAGAGTACGTCTCTGTATTTGCTTGTTCGATTTGAAATAGTATTAGCTTTTAGTAGTTATTGTTTCTGCTACGTTACAACTCATATTTCTACGTTTCTTAAGGCTCGAGTTTTCGGAAAAAACAATAATATGTTAGTTTTCCAATATGACCCAACACAAGTTAAACCTAGGTAAGTATTGTAGTAAGTTGCCAGTACCTGATTAGTATTCATTCTACCCCTTGGCGAGAGTAAGTAGACATGTGGTCCTTTGCACAACCAAATTGAAGGCTTACGTAAGCTAAGTATAGTGTTACATGTTATTACGTACTTTAGTACTGATTGAAAATAAACGTCTTTATAACTATACTTGCTTTAAATTTGGTGGTGCAAACGACCAGTAATCTATTAAATAATCACTTTAAAGTTAGAACTAATTACAAATAAGTATTGTAATACAAAGGCAATACTGGTTTAAACAGTTTAGTCGTCAACGGGAATATAAGGTGCAGTTAACAAATTTAAAACGCCTTCTGATAATGAGCCTGTTTTCTTGGGAATCAATTTCCTTAATCCAGTGAGATATGGATCCGAAGAAACCATAAGCCTGTGATAGGTATCTTGCATGGTTTGAATCCTTGAAAATTTTCTAGAAAAGTGCTCTCTGTAGTTTCGGATATCTTTGTTTCGGCTTTCCTGAGCGTCTTCACTTAATAGACCTACAGCTATATCTGAGCTGGCAACAATTCTATGACTATGGAGTAAAACTTTGTGCAATGTTGTTGGCATGTAATGCCAGGGATAGTTCATGACGTACACTGCCGCAGTTCTGTAACAAAAACGTTTACAGTTTTCCGGATCGATAGTGTAGCCACAAGACAATGTTGATAGTATAATGTGTAGTCGCTTAATTAAAGTTAGGTTAACTCCCGTAATTTCTGCAACTACTTCTTCATGTTGGAAGAAGGTGCGAGCCGTATTCCCATCGGTAGATGTTCCTCCACCCTGTCTTGGTTTATCCACATGTAAGCCAAGCTTCTGCCTAAAGTCATTTTGAATGCGTTTCTTGGCGGCAATTACTGTTTCTTTATCCCTCGGGGTTCTTACTTGCCATTTACCAACTTTCAGTTTGTAGGATAAATGTAGGATACACTCCGTAAACCGTATCCAGGCATGCAATGATGAGATGCCATACGTTAAATTATTCTCCTGAATGGGCTTGTCCATGCAAAATTTTAGTCTATTAAAGTACTTTGACGTTATTCCACATACGTAGCAACGTTGGGCAGAGGTCGTGTCCGTTACTGCATTGATTAGTTTGCCATCTACCATAGTCATAACCAAATGGTGCTTTAACAAATATTCTTCCTCCACTTGAACTTTACTCAATGTAAGGGAGTTGAGCTGGGCTTGAAAATTCTGGAACTCGCGTTTTGACAACTCAATTGTTTCCTGAGCCATTTGTAATCTCAACGGACGACAATATCGTGGCGATGATGAACGCGGATTTTGCCAAATTATATGTCTATTTGGCGAACCTATTTCACCAGATATAAGCTGAATAGGCACCACAGAAGTTATAAACATATAAGCATCAGAGTTCGCATCATTTTCAAAATTTTACTTATACTCTGAATGACTACCTGATCCATCACGATCCATTTCGATATAAGGCACATATTTTCTAGCTGGTTTTTGGAAAGCGACTTGAGTACGTCAAACAGCGATAGAAATAACCTTTGGCCGGTATGGTCCATTAAATTTTGAAGCGAAACTTCAGCACTAATTTCCGTGCACACAATATCTTTAGGATAGCACTGCTGTTTTACTGCGGTTATGGTTTCAAAATTTGGATACAGATGGCAGTTTGTCGTCTTTGCAGAGGTTCGTATAAGGTTGTATTGAAACTTAGTTAGCTGCGCTTCAATAACTAACGATAGAGCTTTTTCAGCAGAAAGTGTTTCATGCGGATCTTTTCTAGTTGTCTTTTGAGCACCATGAAGGACCGCATCGTTAATTAGTTTTGAAATTGCCCCTTCCCCACGTGCTCTGTACTCCACTTGTGCAGCAAAGGCTAACTGTGAAGGTTCTAATTGTTTTCGAACATCCTCTGTTTTCCTACGTTTTGTGCGATCGGTGCACTCCTCAAAGCTCTTAGGAGGTCGTCCACCTACGTCACTACTCTTTTGAGCAGGTTTTACACCAGGACAACTGATGTTACTTTCAAACCAGGTTGTGTTTTTACTGTAAAATCGAGTAAAATTTCTATGAGCAGCAAGCAGTCTTGATTTGTACGTAGAGATTAATAAACAGAGCACCCCCTTGATTTCAGCAGAGAGATTATCTACCTGTAGGGCAGTTTGGACTTTAGTTTGCAAGTACGCCATTCTTTCTTCATGGTTCTTGGAATCACAATCCCTATAATAGCCTATGAGGGTCTTTCTGCTTATACAGACGTCTTCTGAATTTGATCCTGTAACACAATATTAACAATAATTAGTATTATTGAATTTCTTGAACCGGAAACTCCTACAAACGCTCTACAACGCAATATGTTAAAGTTACTTCTCCGAGAACAAATGTTTTGCCGATACAATACATCCACTTCCTTTGTGATGTGGTGCGACGCCTGCATTGTGATACGTCTAACTTACAAAACCTACCAAAGTTTAAACACTGCTAAATATGTTTTCACAAAATGTATTCAAAACCATTGTCCAATATATCTCCTACTTAAAGGTAAAAGCTGACAATAAATTAGCCAAATAGGTCTTACGATTAGCGTGAACAAACCAACAAATGCACGTCGATAAAGATGTACTTTTCATTATTACGAAGCCTATACTTGTCCTGACCTAATACCATATACCCCCATATTTAACTCGCTATAAGACGTATCTTTGGGTAAAAGTCCCATTAAAATCTATTTTTGGTGGTTTTTAAGTGATGCCGAAACAAAGACACAACCAGACAGACAGCCAAATATTCTAAAAACTGTCGCTTTTGGTTCAGAACACCTTAAATAGACGATAGAAACCCCTTGTGTACAATTCTGCTTTATGTACAGATTTTTCCTTTCGAACAACTTTTTTAATAGTATAGATTAGAGCAAACATAACTGTATAAACGCGCCATTTTTGTTAAGGGTCGCACTTGGTCGCATCATATCCGTATTGTATTTGCACAACAAAACTTCAGGCTTACGTCTAATCAAAGTTTTAAACTGTAATCTGACCGTATTGTTAACTTTATCCCCATGTAAAGGTAAATCATAAGAGAAAAATAAAAACAACTGTGCTACTTGGCCAGTTCCAATAACCGTTATGCTAATATTAATTTTATAAACAAAAAAACACAATTGCTCACCTCCAGGAACGCAATCCATTGTAAATACACAAATTTTCACAAAAGTTTTAACAAAATAATCCACCAAAAGCACCACCATACATATAAACAAAATATCACTTTCTCTCCCGTAACACACACACGCTCTCCACCAAACCGTTCTTCGCACTAACGTAGGGAAGTAACGGAGGGCCTCGCAGTGCTCGCGCGCACAGGTACCATAGATTGGTCATTAAGGTAGAGGGCCAAAGAATAATTTTTGTATTCTAGGACCTTTTTGAAAATAGGGTTCTGTCCGGCTTTTATCGATTTTTCGCCTGTGTGCGTCGTCCGGACATTTTAACTACTTGGGGGGATTTTCAGGCGCCCAAAAATGTTTATTTTTTCTATTGAACATACCGGCAGTTGTAAATGTTGCTTCGTCAGTAAACATTATTTTTAAGAAAAAGTTCGGGTCTATTCGTGTTCTTTCTAGTAATTCTTGACAAAACTCCACTCTCAGCCTTTTACTTTCTTCAGATAGTTCGTGCACTGATCGAAACTTATATGGTCTATAATTATATTTCATGAGAATTTCATAAATTTTTGACCAAGATTTATGAAAATAACGGGAAGCGTCCGGTACTGACCTTTCTGGAACTTCTAAAAAGCCTTATTTTTATTATCAGGATAAAACTAAACTTTAATAAAATACCTTGAAAATATAAAAGAACATTTAAATCTTCCTCTTCGTTTCTAGATATTATGCGCTTTTTTCTTTGGACTGATTTTCTCTTTCAACGAAAGGATTAAAGTATTAACTGAGGGTATAATAAAATATCTGTGACCAGGTCTTGATTGTTGGGCCGCGAACTTTTCAATCCATCCTCGTATCACTCAGGGGCCGCATACAAATAATAAAAATATTTCTTTGACACCTTTTCCATTTGAAAAACAAGCAAATTGAATCTACGAAAAAAGATTAAGATTAAGAATTAAATAAAAATGAACATTTTCTTCTCAAAAAAAATGGAAAATCCCCCGTGATCCACGTGGCACACAAGTTATTCTCTTTCACCTAGGGGCCATGTGTAACATATGTATGTGATAAACGTAAATGAAATAGAAAAAAGAAAATTAACTAATGTAATTCGGTAAAACATGTGAAACACAAGTATTTATTACACACAAGGCACAACGTTGACACTAATTTTGTTGATTTTGATGCCAAAGCTCTTCCTCCGTCACTCACACGCTTCTTATACCACGAGATGCTAAATACCACTGGTGGCTCCTCTCATTGCGCATGCTCGCTTAATTTTACATAACGTCGTTAAGGATGCAATAGCTTGTAACCCCCCACAGCTCCTTTTTTACAGGAGAGTAAAAAAAACTAACTATACTCGAACCGGTGATGTATTTTAACTAGTAAATTACAGATCTTATGCTACAGATTGATCCTGTGTTTTGAAAAAAAAAATCAATATACATTTTGGGTTTCAAGGTGGTTTATGAGATATTGCTTCAACAGAATTAATCACAAAGTGTGAGTTAACGTAGTGTTACTCTTTTTTGTAATATAAAAACTAGGCGATTAGTACAACAAACCTTAGATATGGCTTGGGTTATCATAGAAGTGGTGACAATACGCAGGAATAACTAGTTTAAGTTCCTGTATATGCTTATACTTTTGGGCTTTTATTTTATTTTATTCTGGGTTTGGCTGCGGCCAATCACGACAAACCTCTCTTCGGCATCGGCGCTGAGACAGTTCCAGCCAAGAATCATCAAATTCGATTTTATACAAGATTGTTCCATCAGCCGTATATTTAAGGGCTCAAATGTCTTTTACGTTCTTTTTTCCTGGTCGAATACTTCCTTATGTATGCTTCTCTTTTTGAGAGAAATCTCGAAACCGGTCGTAATTTACCCATTCAGCACAGTAAAGAAAGGGATTATTTCGAGCCTTTCGACTAATGGACAAATACATGGAAGGAAGATAATCCTGCTTTGTTTTATTTTAGCTTCAATTCTTCTGTGAACAGAATCAACTTGCGTCTGTGTATGCTCACGTTCTAAATATTTCTGTTCAATTGTTTGATTTCTGGTAACAGACAAAAGAAGAAGAGCATTGGCCAAGATGTTGCTATTTTGATAGGTGCATAAATCACTGTAAATTATAATTGGCTAGTTGTTTTCCGTAAACCTTAAAATATAGCTAACGACCAAAGAGGCGAATGTAGAAGCTGAGGAGTCACTTTCTACCTCACTGAACCAATATCATATTACGTGTTTAGTTTTTATGTCCATAACTGTAAAATTGTGACAACATAACTTGGTTTTATAGTACACTGCACTTGCATTTAAGCTCGGACATACTTTTACAGCTTGTCCATCATCATAATCACGGCTTCTTCATCATAGGCTAACTTCGTGTCTCGCTTTTTCTTGTCTTGTCTGTCTTTTTTAGCAGTATGTCTCGTAAAAAGTTCATTTATATTTTCCACGTCATACTGGCAACAAAGATCGCATCGATCTTCCTTGGGCTGATAAATAGCAAGATTTTTTTCTTCGAACAGATCGCTAAAAGTTCTTCAATATCGAATTCAATTTCTGTTTTCAAAAACGATTGTAACCCAATTTATAAATTTATCTGTAGAAGCTTCGATTTCTGTCATATTTCTTAGAATTTTTTTTAAATTTCGTATAGAGTTGTCAACCATACAGTTACATTTCAACAAATCTAATACTGCAGTCTGCATGTACCTTGATAGAGGGCCGGTTATAGAGAATATTTTAAGGAATATCTGCGCAATCAGGATATTTTTATATTTCAGTAATTGTCCCTTGTAACTGGCAGCTGTCGTTCTTGCGTCAGGTTTGATTTTTGGTGTATTTTCAATCGTGTTAGAATATTGATCTTTTTAAATGTTCAAATGTAACTAAGTTGCTCGTATTATATATAGATGCGCTGATGTCTTGGCAGAGGCATTTGGACCATGTCGCCACAGAACTTTGTTTTTTGCTGTTTCTCGTCTCGGACACAGTATCTAACAACACATTATTGGATGTCTATTATGCGCTAATCTATTGTCATCGCTCTTATAGTGTAATCCTTTGGGGAAATTGTGTGAATAATGAAAGAATACTAATCTTACAAAAACGTATAATACGACTTATCTATAACATACCTACTAAAGAAAGTTGTAAACCTTATTTCATTAAGCATAAAATTTTAACATTTCCTTG
Organism: Philopedon plagiatum; assembly: GCA_963971165.1. NCBI lineage: Eukaryota > Metazoa > Arthropoda > Insecta > Coleoptera > Curculionidae > Philopedon > Philopedon plagiatum. Next base: position 70,267,887 of record OZ020195.1, on the reverse strand, counting down.
TATATTTATATACAAGTTGCTACTGTATATAAAACACAATGTTCACAAGTTTGATATGAATGCAACGTTTCATTCTTATAATACGAGAGACTCATCAAAATTAGTATTGGAGGTCCATAGACTTAGTAAATATGAGAGATCCTCCGAATACTTAGGGAAAAAAGTATATAATTAGTTGCCTGATAATATCAGAAATTTAAGTTTTAATCTATTTAAAAGAAAAGTAAAGGATATACTTTTAAGCAAGGCTTACTATTGTATAAACGATTTTATTAATGAAAATTTTTATCTAATGTAACATAGGATAGATATTTCTTTCACATTTTAATTAAGTGTAATTAATTGTATCATGTGATTTCAAAACTGACGTGTACATCCAAATTTTATACTTGGCAAAAGTACTAATAAAGGTCTTATGTCTTATCGATCATGTCAACATACAATGCTTTATCGGGTTCATTAAAATTTCCAAAAATTTTACTTAGCGCTGCTTCTTTTGACCACCATAGAGTTTCTCCTATCAATTGGAGCCTTTTCGCTCTAGAATTGTTGCCAATGTCCAACCAGTAGCCCATCCGTTAATGTGATTGTTTGAAAAATACGGCTATACAGCTCAGTAACGAAAAAAACGATGCTGCTTTGATGAGAGATTTAAAAATATCTGACAGAACAAGATTTAAACGTGGCACGATTTAGAGATGATTTGTATTTTCCTGGATCATAAAAGCAGATAATCCTGAATAGCTCCCTTGCTTCGTCAGTAGAATCAGCAATACAACTTTTCTCATCCAGTCAATTTTTTTCTAATACTACATGAACCATGGTATAAAATCCTCTTCCTGTGCTAACGTGACAGGGAATCACTGCAAGAAGGCGTTCGTGGATTGTTCCCTTGTAAACATATCTGAAATAAATAAAAATAATAAGGAAAAATCAGCATTCATTTAACAACATTACACAACTTATTACTACTGAACTTTGGTCTGTTACTGAAATATCTTGAGTGCTGTCTATATATATATATATATATATATATATATATATATATATATATATATATATATATATATATATATATATGTGTTATGATTATTTATTTAAATGACTAAAAGTCATGTTTTCCGAGTAGGGGAACATGGAAGAGGACCTTCATATAGAGTTGAATGTTCGCCTACTCGATGGTGGTATGTATACCGTTATTTAAATGACTAAGAGTCATATATTGTGAGTATAGGGAGACATGGAAGATGACCTTCATATAGGGTTGAATGTCTGCCTATGCGAAATATTAAGAGTTATATGCAAGTAGCATTTGAAGTTTATGTGACTTATGTGAAATATTAAGAGTTATATGCAAATTGTATTTGAAGTTTATGTGACTTTATTGATGAACAAATAGGATGGTAAATATGGTAAATATTTGATGATGTGATTACGCTATATTTGGGTTTTAAATTGTTATGTAAATGTGTATAATTTTGTTTTTCCCTGATGAATTAGAGACCGATGTCTCTCTGTCTCCAAAAGAGTAATACTTAGACACCAATAAAAGTTCTATGTAAAAACCGGGTGAATGTTCTTAGCCTGTCTACTTTTACTTAAACATCATAGTATCATGTAGGTTTTCATTATTTTTCATTATTTATAAACTGTTTTTTTTCCTTTTAACTGCCGGTAGTCTTTTTTTTTCCATGTACCATTGGGAGACCACACGACCTGGATCGAGAGCCACAAAACACACCAAAAACCCAAAGGCCAGTCGCCGCTCGCATCCACAGAGCCAGCGTCATGCATCAGCCACGCACGGTCCACCATGGCTCGCCAGCCTGGTCTTCCCTCACAAACGCCGAACTTCTGCACAACGAGCCGTGACGACACTGGTTGATCACAACTACCCTTAGGATTAGCCCTGCAAAGTTCCCGTCAATCACGGCTTAGTAACGGCACTCAACGACACCCAAAGTCCGGGTGGCCGAACTCTTTGGAGGAGGGAGACCCCTGCTGCACTGGGAGTCGGCAACAAAACTAGCCGATCCCACCCCCAGGACACAGGAACCGTGACCGCTGCGTCTGAGCAAGAAGCAGATGACAAGGAGCCTCAACGCCTAGGATGTGTCGGGTTTTGTCGGTGTGTAGGCTATTCGATCAGTAACGTGTTGGAACTCCCTAATAATAGAACTTTGTAAAGAAAGTGTGTAAATGTGAACCAGACTACCAGGACAGTAACCATTTTTATTCTTCATTTTTAAGCTAGTTTTACCATTCCTCATTTCACCCAAATAAATACGGAGTGTACCGAGCCTGCGAGCTCCAATTGTTTGTTTATTAATAATGTTTTTATGTTTGTTTATTGTATATTTTATTTATCTCCGTTTTGTATATTTGTATTTTGTAAATATGTGATATTTTGTATATATGTATTCTGTAATTTTTTAAAGCTAGGGGCTAGCTTTTACAGGCGCGGGGGAAATGTCATATTTCCCCAGATATTCATCATTTTTTCCAAATTTCTATACATTTTTCATATTATTTATTTAACATTTCGGAAACCACTCTACGTGCTGCGATTGCATATCGCTGGCCTCGCCTTTATTTTATGAACCCTGACCAGTTTGAACTGTTAGTATAAACTGTTCTTGGGGGATTCATATAAAAAGCGTACCAGCGAGGTGCAAAAGGAGGGCGTCGTGTCCCGACGGGGAGGCGTCACTGTGGTGCCGCACGAATAGTACGCATAGTACGAATAGCGCCAGCCCTTTAGGCTGACAAAGTACTCGGCTAGAAGCTGCCCCCTACGCTACCCAACTTAGTTACGTAAGTGTATTATTGTGCTTGTACCTGATATCAATACAAGTGTTTTGGTAAACCGCAGCCTATTTTATCAACCCTGACGACCCCTAGCGCGACATTTGGTGGAGGCGCCGTTGGGCCCTAGCGCGACAATATATATATATATATATATATATATATATATATATATATATATATATATATATATATATATATATATATATTGTCGCGCTAGGGCCCAACGGCGCCTCCACCAAATGTCGCGCTAGGGGTCGTCAGGGTTGATAAAATAGGCTGCGGTTTACCAAAACACTTGTATTGATATCAGGTACAAGCACAATAATACACTTACGTAACTAAGTTGGGTAGCGTAGGGGGCAGCTTCTAGCCGAGTACTTTGTCAGCCTAAAGGGCTGGCGCTATTCGTACTATGCGTACTATTCGTGCGGCACCACAGTGACGCCTCCCCGTCGGGACACGACGCCCTCCTTTTGCACCTCGCTGGTACGCTTTTTATATGAATCCCCCAAGAACAGTTTATACTAACAGTTCAAACTGGTCAGGGTTCATAAAATAAAGGCGAGGCCAGCGATATGCAATCGCAGCACGTAGAGTGGTTTCCGAAATGTTAAATAAATAATATGAAAAATGTATAGAAATTTGGAAAAAATGATGAATATCTGGGGAAATATGACATTTCCCCCGCGCCTGTAAAAGCTAGCCCCTAGCTTTAAAAATTTACACAATACATATATACAAAATATCACATATTTACAAAATACAAATATACAAAACGGAGATAAATAAAATATACAATAAACAAACATAAAAACATTATTAATAAACAAACAATTGGAGCTCGCAGGCTCGGTACACTCCGTATTTATTTGGGTGAAATGAGGAATGGTAAAACTAGCTTAAAAATGAAGAATAAAAATGGTTACTGTCCTGGTAGTCTGGTTCACATTTACACACTTTCTTTACAAAGTTCTATTATTAGGGAGTTCCAACACGTTACTGATCGAATAGCCTACACACCGACAAAACCCGACACATCCTAGGCGTTGAGGCTCCTTGTCATCTGCTTCTTGCTCAGACGCAGCGGTCACGGTTCCTGTGTCCTGGGGGTGGGATCGGCTAGTTTTGTTGCCGACTCCCAGTGCAGCAGGGGTCTCCCTCCTCCAAAGAGTTCGGCCACCCGGACTTTGGGTGTCGTTGAGTGCCGTTACTAAGCCGTGATTGACGGGAACTTTGCAGGGCTAATCCTAAGGGTAGTTGTGATCAACCAGTGTCGTCACGGCTCGTTGTGCAGAAGTTCGGCGTTTGTGAGGGAAGACCAGGCTGGCGAGCCATGGTGGACCGTGCGTGGCTGATGCATGACGCTGGCTCTGTGGATGCGAGCGGCGACTGGCCTTTGGGTTTTTGGTGTGTTTTGTGGCTCTCGATCCAGGTCGTGTGGTCTCCCAATGGTACATGGAAAAAAAAAGACTACCGGCAGTTAAAAGGAAAAAAAACAGTTTATAAATAATGAAAAATAATGAAAACCTACATGATACTATGATGTTTAAGTAAAAGTAGACAGGCTAAGAACATTCACCCGGTTTTTACATAGAACTTTTATTGGTGTCTAAGTATTACTCTTTTGGAGACAGAGAGACATCGGTCTCTAATTCATCAGGGAAAAACAAAATTATACACATTTACATAACAATTTAAAACCCAAATATAGCGTAATCACATCATCAAATATTTACCATATTTACCATCCTATTTGTTCATCAATAAAGTCACATAAACTTCAAATACAATTTGCATATAACTCTTAATATTTCACATAAGTCACATAAACTTCAAATGCTACTTGCATATAACTCTTAATATTTCGCATAGGCAGACATTCAACCCTATATGAAGGTCATCTTCCATGTCTCCCTATACTCACAATATATGACTCTTAGTCATTTAAATAACGGTATACATACCACCATCGAGTAGGCGAACATTCAACTCTATATGAAGGTCCTCTTCCATGTTCCCCTACTCGGAAAACATGACTTTTAGTCATTTAAATAAATAATCATAACACATAATACCATCAAATAGGCGGACATTCAACTCCGTGTTCAAAGTCATCCTCCATGTCCCCCTATTTGGAAAACATATGACTTTCAGTCATATAAACAAATAAACACCCGATTACAAAATGCATATGGTAATCATTATTTTACGCTATATTTAAATTTACTTAATAATAATAATATTCGACTTAAAAGTAAAAAAGAAGTTGGATTTATAAAAAAAATTCTGACCCTGATTTATTTTTCAATGTCTCAGTCATAAAATATACCCTTGTTTTTGTTTAACTTATTTATATTAGACACCGTATATTACAATTTAATAAAACTACCTAGGTGAATGGTATCTTTAATATTAAATATCAATTGTTTACTTTTCTGCTGACTAAATAAAATAGTGAACTGTCTACCTTTACCTTCGTGATTTATTTATAGTAATGAACTTGATCAAATTTATACGTGATGATATGTTTGTTTATTATAAACGCAAAAAATAAAAAAATAGTATTCTGTATGGTTTGTGCTAACTTAATCTAAAATTTACTATCGCAATAAAGGTAAACTATACTTAAAATTATACATAAAAAACATTCAAACCAACAAACTTTGGGTATACCCTCTTTCATACTAACACACTGACACAACACAAAACACACATTTACATACCAAACACCTAGTTATGAAAACAAATTTTTAAAACTTTACAAAAAAACACTTTTCCAGAGAAAATAAGAAAAAGTCTTACCATCCTTTATGTACATAATGGTTGGATTCCCAAAATATTTTATCCATTGGAGGTCCTTTATATAGTTTAAAAAATTAAATAGATTATATTCTTGCTTATAATTCGTAAGTCCCATTTTAAAACAAAAAGTGCATTTAGCCCAGATTACATGAAAAAACAAAAGTCCATGTATAAAATAATACCCCTTTCTTTCATTTCTCAAAAGAGTACTAGCCCCATTTTTTTTTTTCACAGACGTCTTTTAGGACTTTTTGAAAAAAAAACATTATTTTATTTTTTCGAAGGTCGGTCCTCTAAAAATAAAAAAAAATAGATTAATCATTTTAGAAATAAAGTAAAAATGAGCATCTTCCTAAAAACAGGTAAAAAATTTTGTATTTGCTGCTACGGGACCTCGTTACCGGCCGTGGCGGCTGCTCACTAAACATCACAGGCGAAATTTACATATGTACTGTTATTATATTAAGTATCAAACCTAAAAATGATAATAAAATATAAATATCTCTATGGTACCTTAAAAATGGCGAAAAAAGGGCAGTAAAAATATACCTACAAGATAATAATAAAAAAAAAATATTTAAAAAATTGGAAACCTTTATATTTGAATGGCGCTTAGATATATGTAAATATATTTATAAAAACAACGATATTTGTATAACACCTTCCTAATAATATTATAAAAATAGCATGTTCAACTTTAATTGATAACATAACAAGTACGCGAACCTTGTGTATTAAATTTCAAAATACACTTTAAGTTCATGAGCGATGACCTCAATGTCAAAACAAAATATTATATTTCATTGTCGCCAAATAAATTTAAAAATTTCCTTTTTAATCTCAGGGCCCTTAATTGTTGCTCGTTTGAAATAAAAATTTTTACGGTTAGTGTATTTGGTAAACCCAACGATATGCCGTTATTAACAACCCTCAACTTCTCTTGCCTTTTTCGTTCTCTTTGAATCTTGTTAAGCTTCCTACGGGCCATAAAAATTAAATAAAAGGGATAACAGGAATAAAAGGGTTGAGGGCAGTTTAGTGATTAACCCCAATATATAATAATTCTAGCCTCGCCAGCGTTAACGGGCACGAGGTGGAACTACTTCTATATTTAGCAGTCCATGTAATCTAGTCTCGCCAGCGTTAACGGGCACAAGACAGGAAAACAGTAGACGCTTTGAGGTGGGATTTATAGTAAACCTAGCCTCGCCAGCGTTAACGGGCACGAGGTGGGTTTTCCTATAGGTTCTGTTTGGATAATTTTAATCTCGCCAGCGTTAACGGGCACAAGACAAAATTATGTCAAACGTTTTTAGGGATAAGAATTGGGTAGGAAAATTATATATATAGACGTAAAAAGCACTGTAAAAATTCCCCTTAAAACCACTGTAAAATAAATACCCTTTAAAAACCCATGTAAAAAAATACCCTGAAAGGAAACACTGTAAAAACGCCCTAAAAAAATCACTGTAAAAAATAATTTTGACAAAAAAATGCACTATAACGCCCTGAAAAAACACTTTAAAAATGCACTGAAAAACTCTAAAATGACCTGAAAAAGATAGTAAAAATTATAAAACACAAAAGGCCCTTGGCAAGTTAGGAAGAACTTACCAACGAGAACGAACCAGGCGCCTCCACCAAATGTCGCGCTAGGGCCCAACGGCGCCTCCACCAAATGTCGCGCTAGGGGTCGTCAGGGTTGATAAAGTAGGCTGCGGTTTACCAAAACACTTGTATTGATATCAGGTACAAGCACAATAATACACTTACGTAACTAAGTTGGGTAGCGTAGGGGGCAGCTTCTAGCCGAGTACTTTGTCAGCCTAAAGGGCTGGCGCTATTCGTACTATGCGTACTATTCGTGCGGCACCACAGTGACGCCTCCATCACTTGATAGAGCATCGAGTACAGAGACCAAATCGGCGGCACTAGGTGCTTCTACATTTCCATATTCATCAATAACTATAGCTTGACGGCTCGTCCAGCTGATCTTCTCCCACTTAAATGCCGATTTTATTTCGTCGTCGGAAACAGCCAAATAAATGGCTACCTTACCTCCATATTCATCTTCCAGTTTTTCAAACGCTTCTACAGCGTCTTCATAATAGTGCGAATCGATAAGTTCGTTATGTACTTTTAAAGGCACATTTCCAACTTCATAAAAGGTTGTATATTCCTGTCTTGCTGCTATTCTCGCACTCATAACTTCTGAAACTTCTTTTCTCAGATAAAGATGATGCCCATCAGACACATACGCTTGTTCGATACCAAATACATGTGCTATCCCTGGTTGCACTAATTTCACATGCTGTATAGTACATATTATTACCCCTGGTATACCGGGTGTTTCTACAGAAGCAAAAACTAATTGTGCATTAATAATTTCTTTAACCCAACAGGTAGTATCGTAGTTGTTTTCGTCCATAGTATATCCTACCTTCCATCTGGCGTCACACCCACTCAGTTGGCTCATCACTAAATTCGTTACTTCTCCGACTCCCATCCCGTTAGGGACCATATCCAACCCATTTGTTGTTTCCAGTATAGATGGGTGGGCGGTTCTCGCGTCGGGGAGCTGCTCCCATTGTTCGTAAAGTCTGACTTTATGCTTGTCACCAGCGACCGTTTTGCTTATCACTGTAAGCGTTCGATTCACTAGCAACACCAATCCGGAATAACCCACCCAATCTTCATCTCCATTGGATATTCCAGTTTTTATCTGAACTTCTCTGTCAGCTAGTTCCAATGTCATTCTTTTTGACTCCACAATAATGCTGCTTTCAGTTTCCTCTAACACTAATATGTCAGTAATAATATTTTCTGTATAGTCGTAGGGTTTGCTCTGTGAAACGAAAATAGCTTGTATGTTTTCATAAAAAACAGTCTCAGGCAGCTTTATTCCAAAGAATATAACATCTCCTATTCGAGCCTTCAACCACTCTTTAGGGATGCGTTGTCCCATAATCTGATGATGTGTGGTTACGACAAAGAATCCTGCCACAACCTCACCCAATATCGTTGTAGGTTTATCTAACAAGTACCACACGCTAAAACCATGGAACTTAGGAGTCCCGGTGTTAAACGCAACGAAAACCCAACGTCTTGCATATTCTAAAGGAAATACTGCTGAATCACAAATTCTTTCTATTTCATCTATATCTAGCGTATTACTGTTACACCAGACAATGGGTTCGTTTGACTTCTTTATGGTGTTTAAAGAGGTTATCACTCCATGTCTTGGTTGGTCATTCCACTCGGCCTTAGGTAGTAGCTTTACAGTAGATCTTGTGATTATGCTGTATTCCTCTAAATCGTACCTAACATACGAAAAAGGTTTTTTCCATTGTCTTATGGCAAGATCGATAAAATTAGGCGCCTGCAAGAATTTCGCCGTACAATATATTGTCATTAACAACGATGCTAAATGCAAAAAACTGTCGCTGATTTCTATCAGCAGACAGAAAACAAACAAAAAAACAAAATCTCTCCTGATTCCCTCGATTCTGCGCATTACAACTTCCACCCTCGGCAGTTGTAGGCAGATCACAAAGTAGTTAACTATTCTTCTAAGATTTATCGATACTATCGGCAATATTTCGTCTGATTCGAGAGCACTAACGCTGGGTATTATGTTTATAATATATGACATGGCGCTCACGAGCAGGGCCACGACAAGATAATTACTCTGGATAGCTGCATATAAAATAAAATACAAAAAGAACAAAAACACCAAAGCCTTTATCACAGCGTATATGCTAACCAGATTAAGTAACCAATTGAATGGGTTACCCAATCTAGCAAGCAAATCAGTGTTCCAAGTTGAATTGGTGGCCGCAATGGTGGCCGCAAGAGACATATAAGCTGCTTCCACAGCGTAATCTATATCTCTGGCGATCTCTCCGTCTATTTGGCATATCTTCTCAACTCCGTCTCTCATTTTCATTTTCAGCTCTGCGGGAACTCTCAATCCACAAAGGAATGATATAGTCACATCAAAAGAATGGGACAAAATTATTAAACTTGTACCTTGTATAGTACAAGGATCGAGTATTAATTCGACCCTACAGCTATTCTCTGTAGATCCAGATATTCTTAGGATTGTGGGTTTGTAATTTGACGTTACACCCACCGTGGCTTTAGCCTTAAGCGAATTTACTGTTCTACAGTATTCGATATTGCTAATTTGCAATTTTTCTTTCGTCCATAGGTCTACATATGCCGATGGTACGTTAATAACTGCTTGAATAGCCTGCCCTATCTTCTCGATTTGGTAGTTCATCGGGCAAATAACTAAATATGTATAAAAGAAATCAGTTACATACGTGGTTTGAACGGTAGCTTCAACCTTGTCGTTGTACCACTTGATCTCTGGTCTAAAAGCACCTCTTGTGGCTGGTTTCCAGGGGTGATTATAATTAGTTGTCATAGACACATCCCTCGTTGGTAAAGTATGGGCACAATAAAAGGCTCCATTATAGTTAACTATATATCTATATACTTGGTAATTAGGTAAGATCAGATTCGAAAACTTGATTTCGGTAGATGTAGTGTACAATTCACCTACACGGATCTTATAGGCTGTCTCAGCGTCCACGGTGGATAACTTCTCAGTTATATTCACGTAGGAATCTGTATTAGTCATCTGTGCTTTATAAACGTACAGATATTCTTCTTGTTCTTTCGGCAATTCTACAGTTGCTTCAATAAACACATTCATAGCTCCGCTCCCCCAGCATTTAGTACTGGGTGTGGTTTTGCGTGAAGTGCATCAGTCGAAATTAAGTTGATAATCCTCTTTATTCTCCTTAGAACATTTGAGCGGTTCATTACACACGGTATTAGGTGTGTTTGGACAATTGTAGTTCCATTCAACGCAGCTCAATTTTACCTTTACAGGTGCTGCGTATTCCCAATTATAAGTCCGGATAGCTGTTATAGCATTAAATCGAACAATACGATCTGCTCCCACCTTGAAGCAATCGTTTTCTCTAACATTTGCAGATCCCATGTATTCGACGTCGTTTCCAGACAATAAACCACTTTGACCGATAGGTCTAATAATTCCATCAGTTGGGCATTCCAATGAATACACAGAAATAGCTGCTGAAAATAACATATACGCTATTATTGCGTAAGTAACTCCGAAATTCTTAACGATAAAAACGGTCGCTAATATCACGAATGAATGCTTGTACAAGAAATTTAAATTTAAATATTGTTTCAAAAAGCTTGGAATGTGAAATATTCCTTCCTTCGTGATACTATTCAATCTACAGGCAAATATTCCGTCGCCATAAACCTCAGTGTCGTTCTGCCTCGCTACTCCCAAATGCATACATACACTTTTAGGTATTCTTCCCACTCTATTCAAAGTTACGGTATAAATACTCAAATTAATAACGATTTTATCGCTATAAACAGTTACGTTAGTGAATGTGTTTTGTTGTTCATGCACCTCGTTTGCGTTTCCAATCAAGTTGAGGATTGGGCATAGGCAATTCCACTCTACTGGTTGTAATTCGAGCAGCTGCCACAGTGCCCAGTCTGGTAAACATGATAAACTGCAAGACAGATTCCTATGTTCCATAGCGGCAGACTCCCACGCAAGGGTATCTCTTTCGATTACTGCATTACTATAAGCTAGAGGACAACTTGAATTCGTGTGTCCAAGGTAATGCTCCGTACTGGCGTAACTGCACTTAGTTTCTGTAACGCAGTTTGTGGTGGGTGCCAGTATGACCTTATTACAAGCTTCAGATCTATCATGTTGACCTAAGTACCATTGTGTAGCCTTATTCCTTTCGGGCTCAGCGCTTAATTGTCTTCGTACACGAGACTTAGGCGGTAGCTCTGTGAGTTCTAAGTTCACATTAGTTACTAGCTCTGTAAGAATGGCAAGCATTTTTCCATTGGCTTCATTTATTAAAGCCAAGCTTGACCAGCCACTCTCTGCTTCTCTGTTGAAGCGCCTTCTAGTCTCTTGTTCATTTTCTTGTAATTTCATCCACATTTTATTAACTTCAGTAGATTTTGAAGCCAGTTGTTTCAACTTCTCGTGCATATTTAATGAGGAATCTTTAATTGTGTTAAGTTCTTCTGATAGCTTCTGGTATTGGTTGGCGGCTTCCCTAGCGTTCTTTTTCTGAACACTCAATGCTTTCTCTATCTCATCAATACCTCCCCATATTTTTGTAGACTTATGGTTAGGTAATTGTTCTTTGAGTATCGCGTCAATCCGCTTCGACAATCTGTCAACTTCAGAGTTGACGCTATTCGGGTCAGATTGCATCAAGGACATAAACTGCTGAGTTCGTGCCAAACCAATATACACGTCTTTGATTTCCTTATTGAAATCATCTTCATTAGTTGCCACAGATGCAGTAAAAGCTATCCCTATTAGGAAGGCTGATATCCAAAACAACCAAGAGGCAGGTATAAAAATACTTGAATCTTTACGTATTTTCTTTCGCGTATTATTAATATTAACCCTCCTCATCTTAGTCTCAAGTTGGTTAATACTTGTTTTAAGCTTTTCGGCATCCTTCTTATTCTGGTTAGCCATTGCTTTTACAGTTCTTAACCTTTTCTCAAGATCTTGCTGAGGTGTATTTTGTTTATTACTCTTCTTATTTCCAGCAACTTTCATGTCAGGTTTCGTGGTCTTTGTTGGATCGGGAGGATCGCTTTTATCGGGTTGTTGTTCTGTTAGTCCTACTTTACCAAGAGCTTTATTTACAGAATTAGGTATTAAACTCCTGTTTCTACCACGCACTGCTTTACCTCCCCTTACCGGGGTCGAATGGTTCATATTTGTCATACAAGGTGTCCAATTGTTCTCTAATATAGCTTCGACGCCAGATAGGGCGTAGTATCTTTTACCATCCCTGTTCGTGTAAGACTGAGTGATGATCGAAACTAAAACATTATTTTTGGCATCGTAGATAGGGGTTCCTGAAACGAAATCTCGTTGACTCTCAAAAGCTTTTACTTTATATCTTATCCCTTTAGAATCTTTCATACAGATTCGCAGGGTACTCACCGGATAAACTAAATCGGTGTTACTAACCCTTATCTCTTCGGATACAATCCCGAAATGACAATCACTAACAATATCAGGGTACAAATCCTCTCTCTCTGTTCGTTTTGAATGAACACTCCATATATTCTTCTGTTCGTTAATTACGAACATCATATTATCTCCAGTTTTTACGTAGGTAAAACCCCTAGGTAGTGTCGGATATTCTTTACCATCTGTACATGAAAATTCGATAACAGACGATTTAGCATCGGCTCGCACTTTACATTTTTGCCTTGCCTTCACCCGTAAGGCTATATCAGTTTCAATCGATGTCCACACTGTTTCTTGGTAAGGTTCGTTGAACCAACAGTTTTCTCCTCTACGGGCTCCTCCAAATTGGCATCCCAAGATATGTCTCTTAGGTCCGATATTTTTTGGACAATTCTCATCCAAGTGGGACCATTTCTTAGTGCAGTGGCAAGTGCAAGTAATTACACCATCAAAAACCCTGTCGTGCAGGGTACCTTTTGCACAATTAGTAGAGACTGTTCTCATATCTCCGTCATAGTTGTATCCGCAATTAAGTAACAGTCCTCTAGGTAATGGTAGAAGCAATAAAAGTTTTGTCAAACTTATGTGTGCTGTTTCAGCTAGCCTACCATTGAGATAAATAGCATTTTGCTCTACTCCGTCCTGGCTCCAATAAATTCTCGTCTCATTTTCGGCACTTGCAATCGTGCAGATAACAGGTTCGGTGGTATTGACGGCATGATGCATACGAGGAATTACCTCTGACATATCATCAAATCTCTCACCGGCATACCAGATGCCTTTAACTAGCTCTCTAGTTCTACAATAAAAACATGCTGATCTACCTCTTCTGTTATATTCTCCGCACAAAACATACTTATAAATGCCGTCCTTAAAATAAGAGCGGGTTATAATTGAACATAATTCGCCCTTTTCGTTAAAAAGTGGAGTGCCTGATATAAAATATTGGGCACTTTCCACGTAATATGCTTGCTGCCAGCTTAACTCTTCACCATCGAAACCAAAGGTAATTAATGGTTCCTTTACTACTGATAGCTTAGGTCCAATTATACTACCTACACTAATCTGTTCTTTGATTTCTTCAAAAGGTAGCTTGCTAAAAGCGTCTGCGTAACAAATATAACCTTCTTTCAACAACTTTCTTTCATAAAAGTTGTATATTCCATGCATAGTAGAGACTAGGATTTTACCTTCTTCATCTCTCTGCTGAATATGTACAGCCATCTGGTCATCGTTCATTTGTTCGTAAACTCTATGCCATCCAACTTCCAAAATTGGGTGGTCAGCAGGGTCTTCCTGAACAAGAGTAATGTGTTCTTTAACTTTAACTGTTTGAGTTTCCATTTTATCTGTATTAACTACCAATTTAGACTGCTTAGTCAACTCCTTTCTAAACATACTGATGTTTTCCTTTCGTTGTAGGAATATTCTATTGGCGACACCTAAATCGGTTTTTCCAGGTTTAGCCTCTCGGTAGTTCGTAAGGCCATAATACCTAAAATCTCCTTTTTCAATGTAGCAGGTTATGATAGAGCACAGATTGCTGTAAGAGTAAACGGGCGTGCCCGCTAAAATAGGCTTGTCAGTTCTTAAAGTTTTAAACACGGAGAACACTCCGCGTACTTCTTTAATCTTATTATTATAGTCATAATATTCAGATACCAACCTCATGGTATGATCTGGATCTATTTGGAAAGAATCTCCACTTCCGTCATAATTCAAGGTTATCCATTTCCCTACCTCTCGTAAGGGAGTCTTAGTGCGTGTCCACACTTCAGGCAAATGGTGGATAAATTCCCTACCATTATCAGGCAAGCTAGCCGTCACCACCATATCTATCTCTCCTTTTCTGATCCTGCATATACCAGACCCAGGTTTATTAGATATATTAAAGTCGCTATCTGGATCTAAAGCTTTTAATACGTAAGACGGGGGCTTTTTTCCTTCGTTGTCTCGTACAAATTTTATGAGGATATTTGCATGTTTTTTCTCAACAAAATGAGGTTCTTGTTTTATTATAGACTCTATCGTCTTCTCGATATTGTAATCCTCTTCTCGCATGCCAAAAGAGTTGTTCAACTCCGCATTGTGACTTGCCGAAACTTCTACAAGTCCCTTGCAATCAAATTTTATACATTTCTCCAACCCATCTTCAATGCAGAACAATTTTTGCTTGTTTTTGCAATAGATTTCGCAGTCTGTACATATGATAAGCTTTTTCCGCATTAAAGTGCCCCATCTTTCATTCTGTTCAGCCCAGTCTTTTGGACTCTTGCACGCTTCGTACAGTTGGTATAAGCAATCTGTATCTCTAGGTTGTTTCTCAACAGGCTTGGACTGCGTAGTGGCTTTTTTCTGTTCCTTCTTCTGTTTAGGGGTCTTGGGCCTTTCTTGGTTGGCTTCCCGAGAGACTTTGAGCTTCTGCTGCTTGGATTTGGTAGCGGATTTGGACTTATTTTTCTTGCCTTTATTAGCCGGTTCTGCTCGAACTGTCTTCTCGGCTTTGGTAGTTGATTGTGCTAGGTGTTCCTCTTTGGGGGATGGGATTTGTTCATCTTTCTCAGCCGGTGATTGTTCGACTCTGGCTTCTTCCTCGAGTTGGTTTTCTCTAGGTTGTTCTAGATTGCTGGGAGTCATTTTTAAATCATCTGCTGTCTCCTTGAATTCGTTCCCCACTTCAACATAGGTGGCCTCCTTACAACATAACATTGGACAAGACATAGTTCTGAAATCTTCTAAAGTCTCCGCCATATGTCTGGCGTCTGCAATATTGTTGAAAGAGAAAGACCTTGCGATCTTTGGAGTGGTGTGAGCGTTTTTCAAGGAGGCAATCGTAATATCGTCGTAAGAAGAAGATCTCTCGATCTTCTGGTAGTCGGTAAGTCTTTTTTCAATAATGTTTTGGCGAAGCTTCTTCGCCAAAACAACATCTCTCTCACATGAACGCTCTCTACGGTCATGCACACTCTCAAACACGGGAAGAGACGCTACGATCTCTTCGAAAGTCAGCTCTCTCTTAGCCGACTTAACCTGGGCCAACTCCGTGACACCCTCCTCTTCATAAAAGCAGATGTCTTCATCTGCATCCGCGGACTGCATATCTTCTGCAACTCCCAATTGTGCAAAGTCACTGAAAGTGACTTTGGCTAAAACAACGCCGTTATTCATGGCGTGCTTGAACTGGCTATCTAAACGCTTTTTAGCGTTTTTTGATAGATGCAATCTATTGAAGATTGCAGATACGCCGTCCTCCGCGGCCCAAATAGTGGGGAGAAATCCCCGATGATACAGTTTAGACAACGAATCGTTGCCTAACTTTTCCTGCGTAGCAGGAAACACAGTCCATATAGAATCAGTCAACTCGTTGACTGATTCTTCGACTTGTTCGAAGCCTCGAACAATTGCTTCATTATTTAGCCTTACGGCTAAAACATCTTTCTTGGCCGAGGCCAAGCTATTGGCGTAGCCAATTTTCTTTATTAGGGCAATTTTAGCCCTAATCGTTTCAATCTGACGCTTCTCTGCGTCAGACTTAGGTTTCAAAAATTTCAAGGACTGTAAAAGTCCATTAATCCTTTTAGTTGAGGCACAAACGGGTCTTGCCTCCTTACTCTTCTGTTTGAGAGTCGACACTCTCAAAGACCTAGCGGTGACATACGCCACCAGAGCACATCTGTAGACAAACAGATCGAAAATCTTTGTTTCGTCTCCGACGAAACTCAAGGTGTCAAATTGCGACTCACAATTCGCAATAATGGTATCGAAATACCGTTCCCGCTGGTAATTGGACCAGCCTTGTATTTTCTCGGCCCATTTGGCCGACAACTTTCTGCCGTACGCTTCGGCAGAGACAAGGTCGGAGTCCTTTTCGAAATAGTGGACGAAACGGTCCACCAAGAAGGAATAATCCTTCTTAACAAGGGCGGGGGTAGCTTCAGAAGCTGAAGCGGCCTTCTTGTAGAAGGCGAGAATATGCGCGGGGAGGTTTAAGGATTCGAGATCCACAGCCTGCAAGACTGCGGACTCCATGGCCTGAGGGGCCATAGTTCTAAAATTTTCTTCGAAATAAAAATTAATAATCTTCTTTTGAACAGTATCTTTTTATTTCAAAAAGCCTTATTAGGCTATCGTCTTTCACAATAATTTTTAACAAAAAACTATCAAAAATAAATCTCACAAACTCATACAAAAAGTCTGGGGGGTCTATTAAACCAAAAAATTAAATTACTACTGAACTTTGGTCTGTTACTGAAATATCTTGAGTGCTGTCTATATATATATATATATATATATATATATATATATATATATATATATATATATATATATATATATATATATGTATATGTATATCTATATATATATATATATATATATATATATATATATATATATATATATATATATATATATATATATATATATATATATGTATATGTATATCTATATATATATATATATATATATATATATATATATATATATATATATATATATATATATATATATATATATATATGCACTCGCCGGCACAAAATTCCGCCACCCTGAAATTTTGGCCAAGTTTGATGTTTTATAACTTATTTATTTTTTATCCGATTTTCATGATTTTGTTATCAGTTTGTAGATCCATTTATTCTGTTTTTCTTTAATTATTTTATAAAGTATCATTTTTCGATTAGGCTATATTATACAGGACGAAAACAAAATGTTTTTTGTCGTAATTTCAAAACACCCTGTAGGGAAATTGAGGTGAATAATTTTGTTTACATACTGTTTCGTGTAATCTCTGATGTATTCTAAACATTTCTTTTTTTGATTCATTCCATTATCTCATTTGTGCTGAGATCTGCAAAATTTTAAATGAAACGATGTTATTTTTTGAAAATGTATGTCAAGCTTTCGGTTAAAAATTATCGACGTTGGCTAAGGACGCGATTATTGTGGCAGAATGTTTGACAGTGACAATATTATAATTTGTTGTGTGTCAATGTGGTATTAACTCCAGCAGACGTGGGTAGAATTGTTGCGTTAATAGAGGATGGCCGTAGCAAAAGTTATGTCGCCCATACTCTGAGAATTCCGCGGTCTACAGTTGGAGATGCCTGGAATAGGTATTTACAGACGGGAATTTTACTAGACGGCAAGGCTCTGGCAGAAGGAGAATGACCACTGCAGCTGATGATCACTTTGTCACCATTAGTTCTTTAAGAGATCGAAGACCTACTTCTGTGTGTCTAAAAAATGACTTGCAAATGATTCGTCGAGTAAATGTAAGTGAAAGAACGATACGTAGAAGATTGGCAGAAGCTGGGCTTCATTCACGAAGGCCAACAATATGTCCACGATTACTTCCTCAGCATCGACAACACCGACTGAGGTTTGCAAGAGCGCATTCTGACTGGACTCTAGAACAGTGGGGAAACGTACTATTCACAGATGAATCCAGGGTGTTTAAGGTCGCCGGATGGTCGTGAGCGGGTATACAAACGTAGAAATGAAAGATATGCTGACTGCATCATATCAGAAAGAATCTCATATCATGGCGGTTCAGTCATGATTTGGGCGGGTATTTCTACCGAAGCACGCACCAATCTTGTATTTGTTGAAAATGGAGCTCTAACCGCCCATCGTTACATTGAGGAAATCCTCCAAGAAGTTGTTGTTCCATTTGCTCCTTTTATTGGGAACCAATTTACATTAATGCATGATAATGCTAGACCTCACGTTGCACATGTAGTAAGCTAATATCTGGATGAAGTTGGACTTCCAAGATTGGAATGGCCTGCATGTAGCCCGGATCTCAACCCAATCGAACATCTTTGGGATCAACTTAAAAGAGCCGTTTGTCGTCGTTCTGTACAACCACAAACCTTGCAAAACTTACGACTGGCGCTGACCGAAGAATCTCAAGCTATTCCTCAAGAAAGAATAAGTGACCTTATTCATTCGATGCCACGAAGACTGCAAGCTGTCATTGCTGCGAGAGGAGGAAATACACGTTAGTAAATTGATTTTGTTAATTAACTTTATGATATACCTACTATCCATTTCTAAAGTTTTGACCCCTCAGTCTGAGGGTCAATAACAAAAAAACCACGGGGCAGAATAAACTGAAAAAAGTACAGCTTGTTAGGACGTTATCCAAGAGTTTCTTCCAAAAAATGTATTATTGTAGTGTAAACGATATTGAAGTTATTCATAATCAAGTAGAAAAAAACAACGATTTTACTGCGTTAATACTGACAAACGATTTTCTCATGTCTATATATTGGTTAATTTTTTCCCTATTTAAATGCAATTTTGAAGGTAGATAGAAAAATATCTATACTTTCGCAAGAGATTGGTAGTATGTGTCTAAAATTGTATTTTTTTATTTTTTAATGATGTTTTTGTATCAGCTGTACTGTGGACAATTTAAAACCTTAAAAAAATCTTTACACTCGTAGACGTATTTATTATTATACAAATGTATTTTATTACACAAAATTAAAAAAAGCACATTTAGTTCTTGTAAAAATTGTAATAAATATTAAAAGCGACATAAGAAAGAGATGCAAAATATTAAACGCCTTTACCGACATAAACACAGTACGGTTGCCTCGTCGTGAAGGTCAGGCTTATCTTTCTGTAGTCCGTAGGTCCATGTATTGTTATTTGTTTAGAATTTAATCTGTTTGTTATGTCTTGAAAATATTTGTTAAATAATATTAGTTAGTTGATTGTGGTTGTTTATATCTACTTATTGTTGAGTTAAATTTTGGTTGTAGTGGTAGATATTAATGTGAAATTATTATTGTTTTCACACGATTTTTAAGATTATCTTGTTCGAATTTATATAAATACCTGATGTAATCTGAACCAAAAATACGGTACCAAACTACAGTCTAATAAGTTAAAATGTCTCGTCAGTGCAACGAACAAATGAAAAATATTATATTAAAAGTCAGAGCGTACTTTCAACAAGAGAAAGACAACGGTTTGGAAAATATTTTGGTTGAGCAAGTGGTTAAAAGAACAGCGGATTGCCTGGGTATTAGTGAAAGCACCGTTAAACGTGTTACTGCGGAAGAAAAAAGTTCCGGTATTATACCATCAAAAGGGAGAAGTGGAAGGCCCCGACTGGAATGTGATGAGATTTTGCAGGGCGTCATAAGGAGAACAATATTAAATTTTTACCTGGAGCGCCGGTTTCCTTCTATAAAAGAAGTTTACCAGAAATTGAAAGAAGATGTCGATTATTTACCAGAATTTTCAGAAATGACTTTGTACCGATGGATTAAAGAACTTGGGTTTTCCTATAAAAAACTAATTAATAAACCAATTTGAAATAAAGTGGCAAAATTCAATACTACGGTTAAAATCACAAATGTACTAAATTTGTGTCTTGAAACGATGCAGAACGTGCCAAATTCTGTTTGGGAAAATTGCGTTGGACACGCTAATAAAATTGAGGAATCCTACAGAGAAAAAGACCACTTAGTTGATGTTGTTGTAGAATCATTAATTATAAATTTAGATGAAGATGATGATCCAAAGGAAGACTTTAGTAATGATGAAGAAGGAGAAAACGATCCATAAGTGTAGGTATTCTTCAGTAAAAAAGAGTGGTGTAATCCAAGCAGGTTATTTTTAGTTTTAGAATTAAATAAATTTTGTCAGGGCTTTGTACCTTAAAAGTTAAATCAGATGTGATTCTACGTAAACAGGCCACTTGCACATATTTCTTTTATGATTAAGCAAAGGCAAATGCAGACAAACTTAACACAGCATTTGTTACAATTTTCCAAATATGCGAATCATAAAAATAGGGGAACATAAAAAATATTGTTTTTCTTTTAGGTGAATTATAAATAAATAAAGCTAATTGGCCTATTTACGTTACTCACTTTGAAGTAATATTTTTAAATTACTATTGTTCTACTACACACGTTTTGCCTATTGTATAGATCTTAATAAAACAATCGAACATCGTTAAATACAAATAAATGTAAATATTTACCAATGCATATACTTATTTTTTCTTAATTTTACCAGTTACCTAATTTATCATATAGAGC
Source organism: Philopedon plagiatum (assembly GCA_963971165.1). Taxonomy (NCBI): domain Eukaryota; kingdom Metazoa; phylum Arthropoda; class Insecta; order Coleoptera; family Curculionidae; genus Philopedon; species Philopedon plagiatum. Next base: position 70,247,145 of record OZ020195.1, on the reverse strand, counting down.
ACAAAAATAAAAGCCTTCACTATATTGCATTACTTTAATGATTATTACCTTAACACCCATACTATTGCACCTTCGACGCCCCGCTCCATCCCGCAAGCTCAATGCTGCTATCCTTTACACAAATTAATTGTTTGTTTTTAGGTTTATGACAACTGCCAAAACAAAATTTTCGTTAAACGTAAAGTTACATCTCTTTATATGTAATACCAAAAAAAAAACAAAAATTTTTGCTGTAAGATTACTGGTAGTAATTACATAACCACAATCATTTTTTGAATATTACTACCAAACCTAAGACAAAAAAATAAAACTAATATTTTTTGGGACTAAAGTAGGGTTCACTTTATCGCCTGTAAAAAATTAGTTAGGCCTGGGAGTACCAGTAAGGCACAATAAATTTTTAAAATTGAGTAATTGATGAAATAGGGAAAGAATGGTGACAATTTTATAATTACCTTCCCATTAGAAAAGCACCAAGGCATCTACGGTTACAAAGTTTTACATGTGTAATAGAGACAAGTAACTTTACCGAAATATGTGAAAATTATATTTTTTAAAATTGTACTTTTTCCTTTACAAGCTTCCAAACTGAGGGGTCAAAACTTTAGAAATGGATAGTAGTGTTTGTTTTTCTTAATAAAAATAGGCTTCAAATCAGCGTTTCATTTAAAATTTTGCAGCTCTCAGCACAAATGAGATAATGGAATGAATCAAAAAAAGAAATGTTTATAACACATCAGAGATTACAAGAAACAGTATGTAAACAAAAGTATCCACCTCAATTTCCCTACAGGGTGTTTTGAAATTACGACAAAAAACAACATTTTGATTTCCTCCTGTATAATATAGCCTAATCGGAAAATGATACTTTATAAAATAATTAAAGAAAAACAGAATAAATGGATCTACAAACTGATAACAAAATCATGAATATCGGATAAACAATAAATAAGTTATAAAACATCAAACTTGGCCAAAATTTCAGGGTGGCGGAATTTTGTGCCGGCGAGTATATATATATATATGTATATAATATATATATATATATATATATATATATATATATATATATATATATATATATATATATAGCCAGGATCTCTAAAGAAATCTTCTTTTGCATTAGTTCTGTAATTATAATAATGATCGAATTTATCGTGTGAAAGTGTAGAAATTTCCGGCTCGACGGTTCATTTTTTTCTCGTGATAAATTTTACTTTTTGCAATCATAATATCCAAGTTTTTTTTTAACAACAGAACAAAAATTGGCAATTTGTTAAAGGTAAAATGTATGAGTAAGTTTGTACATTTTTAACAATTTGAAAAAATTAAATAAAACACAATGAATTACTTAATTACATTTTGTATTGAGAATAGTTAATAAATTGTTAAATCGCTTCAAAATCTAGATCTGAATTCTGAGAATTATAAGACTGAATGCTATATGGTGCTGGCAAGGGTGCAAGCTGTTTGGAATCGTGTTGTTGAGAAGAAGGTGATGGCATGAAAGGTGTTGGCTGCTGGTTTGTACTATTTTTTTGCATGTAGTGTCCAGAACCATATGGATCTTGCCATTCGGACATCTTTTTGTATCGGGAATCATAATATGGTCTGTGAATGTAATGTTATCTGTCATAATTTCTACCCTTGAATTTTTTTACCAGTTCCAAGATGCCTGCTTGAAACTCTAAAGTTTCGTCGCTAGTAAGTGAGTTCAAGGAAGGTGGTTTTTCTTAAAAAAAAGGCAGATTAGGGTTTTCTGTTTCTGGTTTCATTTAGCTGTCCAAAAATGTTTCCATCTTTTCATCCATCTCTTTATCTCTTAAATTCTTTCGAGCTAAAGATGAACGAAACTGAGTGTTATTCGCGGATGAAGAATTCTTAATATTTTGTTTAGTTCGGATCTTTGACTTCTCAACAGACTCGTGGGTAGGTCTGAGTTCAGCAATCTTTTTTAAAAACATCATTTGCTCTTGGCATATGTAATTTCACGATTTTTTTAGCTAAAGATCCAGACATTTTTTCGACTTTCTGTTTTTTCATCGCTTTCTGCCATGTATGTTACCCCATTTAGCGGTGAACAATTTTCCTGTAAACTATATTGTATCAATAAACATAAATCAATTTTTATTAAGTGTTGTTTATGTACAGGTATAACAAAGTTACAATGTTTTTTTTACATATATTTGGCATCTGGATGTTTATTCAGGGAGCTGCACTACTCATATAGAGTGGGTGTTTCGACTATTAGTAAAATAATAAAAGAAATAAGCTACATTATTTATTACAGATTGAATAGAGATTTTTAAAGTTGCCTGATCTGAGAAGATTGGGAGGATATAGCAATGGATTCGAATCAAAAGCCAACTTTCCTCACTGTCTTGGAGCTGCTGACGGAAAGAACATTAGCATTAATTATAGAACCACCCTAGTGTGGTTCTATGTTTTTTAATTATAAGGAATATTTTTCGTTTATGTTACTTGCACTAGTAGATTCAGAATACCGATTTATTTACATTAGTGTCGGTTCATACGAAAAGGAATGTGATTCTGCGATATTGAAGGACAGTATATTTTTAGAATTTTATCATTTAAATCTGTATCGTTATTTATTATTAAGGGAGGTGTATCACGACCTTTTGGGCTGTTTGGGCGACAAGGTGTTCTAACACACAGGATAGACCCCTCATCAATATCTTTTGTATTGACCATATTTTAGTGTAGTTGGTGCAGGGAGTCCGCAACACTCGGGCTAAGTCCTCTCTCATTCATACCAGACGGCATAGACACATTCGAGTACCGCTGACGCGATGAGACCGATAATGATTCAGCATCCTTGTTCCAAGCCTTTACTGACGGAGGCTATCTTGACGCGCTACGGCCGTGGTTACGTCTCGGCGACCGATTAACATTCCTTCCCTTCTGTCTTTTTCTCGAGCACCACTAGTTTGAGAACGACTGCGACGGTGAGAGCAATATTGTTGTGTCGTCATTGTACTAGCTGATGACCTCGAACGAGATCGGAAACGAAACAAATCAGGCCTCTGTATCTCTCTCTCTCTCTCTCTCTCTCTCTCTCTCTCTCTCTCTCTCTCTCTCTCTCTCGCTCTGTTGAGAGTGTCTTCCAGCGCTTTTATTCGTTTTAAAAGGTCATTTTTGACAAAAACTAGGAGAACCTAAACGTTTCTTTCCTTTCCCCATGCTAATAATAATGATTGATAACAAAGAAAGTTTAATTACATAAGATCTCGTACCTTTTTGCCCATAAAACAAACAACAACACAAATCTGGATGTTCGGTTTACTATTCAGGCGAGTCGAAACGCATGGCGTTCTTAACGAGCACTAAAGGAATTGTAGCGGCACTGGCTATCAATCTTTCGCAATCAATAGCCTGGTCGCACGAGGGTGACTCAACATTGAACAATGTCAGCCCAGACAAACTGCGCATAGGCGTGGAAATTTTATAGAGACCTCAGCTGTTCAATAAGGATTGTTAGACAAACACATTTTTAACCACAAGTACATTTAATATCAAAATAAAATCAACATACCTGAAAGTAACATATACAAATATTCGAAACATAACTTGAAAGGTTATAAAAAAAACATTAACGATTCAAGTGTCCACCCTACATTTACACCTTAACAGTTGACGCACCTGCAAACAGTATAAAATATATATGAGTAAAAAGTAGGTAGAACTATTCTTTAATTCTGCTCTAAAAGAACAATAAACCTCTAAATTAAGGCAAACACGCACTTTACAGATTACAGTCCAGTTCGGGGTCAAATCTTTACTGTAGAGCCATTGCACTGAGTGTCATGTGCTATGCGTGTAAATTAAAGTTCAAAAGTCTTTATTTAGTCAGTATTAGGAAATTATGCATTTCTAACACTTGTTTTTTCAAGAAAGTTATGAAGATTCACTCAAAACAACTCAAAGTCTAAACAGACATCTGACTTAACTTTGTACCAGAGTATAGGGCAAAGTTCACTAACCATTTGGGGGAATTTCTCCACGTGAAATTTACTAGTGAAAACATACCTGCTTGCAGTTTCTATTTTTACTCTAACTTCAAATCCATCAGCTCATTACACTGATTTGTAGCCAAACCTTCAGATAACTTTATTTTTTCACTAAAGGCTTGCGAAATTTTTCATGGTCTAAATTTATTTAATTTAAACCCATGTAACTGAGAACAAAGAAAACATAAAAGTGAAGGTGTCCAACTTCTGCCAGACTAACATTTTAGAGACACATTCACGGGTTACCCGATTGGTAAAACAATCAAGATATAAAAAGAGTGATTAGCATAACATAAAACACTACTTGGAGATAACTTGTCATAAGTATTAAAGAGCAAAACTGTTTCTGAGAGTGCTACCATCCATATATTGTATATTGTGATGGTCCTTTGCGATGATTTTTCAGAGAGAGCGGCACTAACCCACTTAGCCAACCCTTGTTTTTACTGACTGGATTTCAAAACGCGAAGACGCGAGGGGGTAGTGCGGTCAGAGGGAGAGAGGGGAGAGACCGTGGATTGTCGGAACGGCTAACAGAGCGTTTTAGCTGTTTTATTCTTATTATTTTTAACTTTCCTGTGAGTGGGAGAACGAAGGAAATAGCTTTGAACAGAGATGGTTGTTCTAATAGCCACTATCGAGGGAAATTCCTTGGTATTTTGTCTGGAGTTTATTATGAATTTTTTTAAATAGATTTGTCGGGCAATATTGGTTGCGTTTTCGTAACAGTAATAATGAAGACGCAATTCCAGGTTCGGCCAGATGGTGGGTGTACAGGTCCGGACTTCTTTAAATATATAGTGGCGTTATCGAGTAACCAGAGGACTACTACATGGTAATTCTAATTAATATCGAGGACTGGAAGTCGTGCTAAAATTGATGATTTAGTGTTGTTAATAACATCTTATGTTATATTTGTGTAAGTACTGCAGTCGCCTTCACTAAATCTTATAACCATCCATACTTAACTGCTGACCAAATTTCTTAGACGTTTTTGTGACATACATCTATGCCCCTGGAGTGGAATATCTTATATCGTGTTTCGTTTTAGTAATAAATTTCTGACTTGTTTTGTAGTTTCCACATTGCATTGAACAATATTTTTATCAATATCTAAAGCGATCATCACTACACGGTTAAAATTTACGTAAAAAAAAACGACGTAAACATGTTACAATCGTAATCCTATGTAAAATTACTCGACGCTTCTTATAATTTAGATTGTGTCGAGAAATTAATCGATCAAACTAACTTACCTGTGTAGTTCGATCGCAATTATGTAAAGCGCCTCGTCCGAAGAGATCACTAAAAGTTTACTATGTAGTACCGCCTTTAGGTGCTAGGTGATGCCACATTATTTTAAAGGATATTTCGATACTCTTACCCATCCCTAATTCTGTGCCTATCTTCATTACGGTTTTTTGCACCCGCAATATTTTTAAATACGGGAGGGCAAATACATTCATGGGTATGGGTAGTGATCTCTTCGGACGAGGCGCTTTACATAATTGCGATCGAACTACACAGGTAAGTTAGTTTGATCGATTAATTATGTTACAGCGCCTCGTCCTTCGAGATCACTAAAAGTTTACTATGTAGATGTTTAAAGAATAAAATATTGCGGTCTTAAAAAAAAATACATTTAATGAGGAATACCTGTATAAACCAGGTAAAAACAACTAAAAAATAATAGTTAATTCATAAAACTAGCTATATGAAATACATCATAATTGTTAAATTATTTTAACAAATATGTATAAACAAAGAATACAATGTAACTTATTCAACAGAAGCAAAGACAGCTTTAGCAAAATCTGAATGGTCTATTAGCGGTCGGTTATAAAATTGTGTAAACATTAATGAATCTTTTGCCCATCCAGCAGTCCTCCTTATAGTGTCCCATGAAATACCATTTCGAGCAGCTGCCGATGTAGCTGCGTGCCGTGTTGAGTGTGCAGTGAAAATATTGGTATTTATTCCAGCTGTCTGTAATGTCTGCTTTAGCCATCGACCAATAGTGGCTTTAGTTGCCAGCTTATAGGGCTGATGATATGAATTAATACGTAGCTAAATATGTGATTGTAAGTTTACATAAGAATATTTACTAAACATTGTACGTACTTTCAGTGTTTATTTACGTAATTTTAAGGCTTCATATAGTAATATTACGTAATTCATTTCATTATGTATTTTTCCGTATAAAAAGAAGTATTAAAGATTACAGTACAGGGTCATTTACTATTTAAAAAAAAAACACTTTGAGCGGCTATGTCGCAGATATCTAAATTTATTTGACTTTTTACTTAAATACAAACTATCAAAGGGGCTTAGCGGGTATGTATAACCCAAGTAACGGTAGGTAAGTAACCCAAGCAAAACTTGTTGCAAGTCAAAATTGCAACTGACAATTTTATCGCTGTTAAAGGCAATTGCTTGGTCCAGACGTTTTTCCTCTCGAGCGTCACATTTTAATTTTGCATGTGTTTCGTAATCTTTCATCTTCTCTTAGGTTGTATCAGCTTCGTAAGGAGTGTTGTCAAATCGCAACCACTGGACCTGTAACCATTTGAAAGACACTTTATTGGTATTCACTTTTCTTTTTGTGACCGACTCCTCCAAATTCTTAGTTGAGAAAAATCATCTCGCTGCATTTCATACACCTGGAATTTGGGTTTTCTTGCATCATGTATTACTCCTATCCAATCATGTGGAGTGTAGATTGAAGCTGGCTTAGCTGATCTTTCAATGTGTCCAAAGTCTCGGTCGTTAGGCAAATAAGAATGACCGGATGCCATGAACTTGTGATCAACTTTAGTAATGCTACTAGGATTCTCAACTATTACTTTCCAAATCAGTGACAACTTTCTATTTCTGTTTTGACCAGTACATGCGTCACTTTATGCAATAATGTGATTAATATTGGCACAGTGAAGTTCGGTGTGTTTCATGAGACATGAACCGATTTCTTGAGATCCCCTTGAAGCAACGGTTTCATCCTAGACGTACATGAATGCTTGGCCAGTCGAGTGTGATGAATCCCCAAATTACAAACGTGCATGTTACGCTTATAGTAAGCATTGGATGTTGGAAGTTTGGGGGAAGCTAACGCTTCTCGAGATTAAATTTCAAAACAAGAGTAGATTCTAATTCTCTTGAGAGTTCTGTATCTCCTTTTAAGACAATTCTTGCTTTTCCATCTTTTCGCAAATGCAGCTGGTGTTCATTATCCAGTTTGCTTCTCTGAGGCCCGTCTGATAAAACTGCAACTTAAATTTTGCATTTATCACACCTTGCACACGTACCCTTCCTAGGGCTATGAAACGACAGGTTAAATTCTTTATTAAACACGTCCCTGTACATGTGTTCGTTAACAACTTCGTCATTTAGCCTCTTTTACGCTCATCTTCTGTCCATGTGTAACAGAAAGTGTTATTTTTAATAAGTTGATCTTCTGAGCAACCAATAGTGATAGTAAAATTGAAAAGGTTTAACCGGCCACTATAGTAACCACTTTGGTCTGGTATTTTTGAAAGGGGTTAGTTTTTTTGACAATCAAAGCAAAAAGTAATAAGGTCTTCTTTTTTTATTTGACAAGGTCAAAAAATCGTTGGTTATAAGTTTTTGAATTTGTCTTTCTGCCATTAGTTTGGACTTCTGCTTCACTTTTATTTATTTTTTACTCAACTCAATGCACCTGGAACAGGTGTCGGTAACGAGAAGTCCAAACCCCAGATTAAATTTGGTGCTAAAAATTTTCCGAAAATATTACGCTTTACTTAAAATCAGTAACTGCCAAACTCTTGTCTTTATATTTACTGTCTTTTTATCGCTGCCTCTATTTTCTCTTGGAGCGTTACCAGGTTTTAAAAAGCTACTCGCTGAAATGAACATATTTAAAATACCTAAAAACTGCTTGAGTGTACTCTAAGAGCATCCTATTAAATTTTGTCACAACTGGAATAAAATCTATCATGAATGGCCTTTAAATCTCTCATTGAGAGTTTTCTGCATTGAACAGCACCCGAATAGTGTAAGCAGATTGGGCTCCTCGGCAGGCCAGTGAGTTTGTACCTAAAATCAACAAAAGCCCCCGTAAGTACCCCAAAGAACAGAAAAATATGCCAAGCAAACTAACGAGGTTTTAAAGCGATACACACTGGTTCCATGCCCGTACTAAGGAGCGACAAAAATACAAAAATGCCTATTTTGTGAGTTTTATGACTAAAACAACTTCAGTGCAGTGTATAAAACATTTATTATCAGAAATAGTGAAGGTAATTACATAAAAAATATTTAACCCAAAGATCGACGGCAAACATTCGTGTAAACACACCTTGCCCGCTCGAACCTGTAATAAAAAGAATTTAACGAAAAAAACATTTTGGCGTTGCCTTCTGATTACTGAAAATCGTGGATCAACGTGGATCAAATTTAAGTGGATTCACTAAAAGAAAGGACATATTTGATTTTTCCAAAAAGATTTTGGACTCGAGGACCATCGAGAAAGTCTTAAAATGCGAGAAGTATTCAAATATAAATTAAACATATTATGTATGAAAATACCTTCTTGGCGTAGCTGTGAAACGACAGCAATATATACTAAGTGACATTGAAATTGCAACACCTATGAAGAGTGCCTAAGTGACATTGAAATTGCAACATCTATGAAGAGTGCTTTAATCTTGGCTATACTTTGACAATATTGTCATATTTTCCCATATATTCACCATTTTTCCAAATGTCTATACATTTTTATTATATTATTTATTTAACATTTCGGAAACCACTCTACGTGCTGCAATTGCATGTCGCCGGCCTCGCCTTTATTTTATGAACCCTGACCCGTTTGTATAAACTGTTCTTTAGGGATTCATATAAAGAGCGAGGTGCAAAAGGAGGCGTCACTGTGGTGCCGCACTAATAGTACGAATAGCGCCAGCCCTTTAGGCTGACTAAGTACTCCGCTAGAAGCTGCCCCTACACTATCCAGTCTAGTTACGTAAGTATATTGTGCTTGTACCTGATATCAATATAAGTGTTTTGGTAAATCCCGAGTATAAATCTACCAACCCCTACGACCCCTACGTCACATTTGGTGGAGAAGCGCCTTGCTTAAGGCCTATACGCGACATTTGGTGGAGGTGCCGTTTGGCCCTTCGTGACATTTGGTGGAGGTGCCGGGTAAAAAGGTGAAATCAGCCTGATTTTTATACACCTTATTGTAAATGTCATTCACTATGGCGAAGGACAAAAAGATGTATTCCACATCTTTGCAGTGAGCCTTGGTCAATTCATTTGGCTTCACTCGAGGCAAGCATACCAATGGTATGTAATGCTTCTTGAATACAAGACATTTAGCTTGTAACATCCTGCTTATTTCGGAAGCAAATTTGTACAATGCATGTCAGCCTACATTTGCCCCTATTTTTGAGATTTGATTATTTGCTGACATTTTTTTAGACCATTCGATTGCGGTACAGTTGACTGCTCTGTTATAAGTCATGGTCGTCTCCGTGATTACATCACTTTCACGGGCTAAGTAAATCAAGAAATATTTTCTTGTTTTTAAAAAGATTTTTATTGTCGATCCTTTCTTCTGCTGCCTCCAGAACTGCCCTCTCTCCATACACATATACCCTATTTCTTTACGTTCCTCAGTGGAAAAGCCTAAAATCAGTGCATGAAGATCAGGCTCATTAGACTGTCCGACACTACTAATCAATGTGTCTGGCACTGTTTCTTCTGTTATCTGTGTTCCTCTGAACTGTGTTGCCGAATCACATTGAATGATCAAATAATCCACAGCTTTTTTCTTTTCAGCAGATGGATTTTCTGATTTTATGCTTAATAGATAGCTATAAAGCAATCTTTTGATCACAAAATTGTAATCTTTTGGTGACATGGATCCCAATCCATCCACGAACACGTAGCGGTTTACTTTGACCATATCATTGGGGAAGTTGACTTTCCACCCAGAATCTGAACTTGTGTTCATTTTAGGAATGATCACACATTTAACTCCATATTCTACAATACCGGGGAGATCTTCTAGCAGAATTGGCGTGGGTGTTTTTAAGAATGCAATATACTTTTCAAACTTAGCGTCGTAACGCTAATGCGAACTCCTTAATGGGCATGTTGATCTATATTGCGAACAACCCAAGTTTTTTATAACAAGTTAACCTTGAAAAGGTCCTGCTTGCAAAAATAAATTCGTACGTTTACGAATTTAAGCCTTTAGTGGATTAGTACGATATGATTAGCTTAGCGCAAATTTTGAGTACGATAGTACGATATGATTAGCTAGCGCAAATTTTGAAGTTTTGCAGTTTGAACCCGAAACGGCGTAAGATATCCTACCTTAATGTTAATAATGTGTTGATCCCCCTCTGTTTGCTACACATTCGTAAAGTCGTCGCGGCATTGATTGGGTAAGGTGGTCAATCTCTACTTGGGGTATGGTATCCCAGGCCACCTGACCTTCGTGGCGTAGAGCCTCCAGTGTTTGTGGGGGGTGCGGCAAATTATGTAACCTTCTTCCCATCATATCCCAGACATGTTCTATTGGGGAAAGGTCTGGAGATCCAGGGGGCCACGGAAGAACATTTATGCCGGAAGCTTCAAAAAAGTTTAAAGTTACACGGGCCACATGAGGTCGTGCATTGTCCTGTTGGAAAAGTGGATTTGCCAGTGTTTCCAAAAAGGGAAGCAAATGTGATTCTAACACCTCGTTGATGTATCGCTAAACGTGATCTCCTGCCGTGGGCAATGGCGCCCCATACCATAACACCCGCGGTGCGGTGAATGCCGTTCAATCGAAAATTGGATATTCCGTCTTTCACCACGTCTCCTTCTTACCCTGGAACGGCCATCGTGCATCCCCAGACAAAATCTGGATTCATCGTTGAACGCAACTGATCTCCATTCCATATTCCATTCACGTCTTTCACAAGTCTTTCACAGTCCAAGCGTTGCTGTCGATGCTCTGGGGTCAAGGGTAGCACGAGATGAGGACGGTATGAAAACAGCCCAAAAGACTTTATTCGGCGATAAACCGTCCTCATTGGTATTGCCCGTCCTACAGCATCAAACCACTGGTTCGCAACTGCCTTGTTGTGGCAAATCGACCCCTGAGAACTAGTAGCCGTAACCGACGATCCTGTTGTTCTGTGGTCTGCCTTTGACGTCCAGTACCTCTCCGACGCCGAGTTCGGCCTTCTTGGAACCACGCTCGACAACATCGCATTACAGTGGCTTCGTTTCGATTCACCCGAGTAGCAATTTCCCTAAAAGAAATTCCGGCTTCACGTAACCCCACTATCCGACCCCTATCAAACTCGGAGAGGTGCGTGAAATTAGCGCGTCTGTGAACTCTAGGCATGCTAATGTGGTGAAACACACAAGTACCAAACACCTCTAATCCCGCAAAGCAACTAAAAATTAGTCGTAAACATGTTTACTTTGTTAAAGCTATGATATGCCAAAACATCAATAACACAAAAAAGACTGCGTAGAATATCTTGAAATTTTTATCAGCGCCAGCGTAAACATACATTGTAGCGACTATGTTTCCAAGTTTTTATCAGAATACAATAAATAATTCTTGGTGTTGAAATTTCAATGTCACTTAGTATAAATCAATATTAAAAATTAAAAAATATGATGTAATGAAGTACATACCTTGGGCTTGAAAGCCCATAACATGTATTCCTTGACTCGGCATCAAAACAGGTCGCAATAGCGTGACTCCCTGATAACACGGTTGTCTTACACAATGGACGTTTACACTTTAGATGACGAAATGGGAATGATATTAAAAAGCAAAGTGCATTTAATTTATACGTTTTGGAAGTTCGGATAAAGTAGATGTTCCAATGAGTACTAATTTAATAAAGTCGTAACATATGCTTTTTGCTTTTTGTCGCATGAAAGAAACCAGCGTGCGATGCCTGAATAAGTTTATTATCTAGCCTATATTTACGTTTTATGTATATATGACGTAAGTAAAACTTAAAAGATTTTTAAAGCCTAAAAACTACAATAACGAAAAAATAATGACAAACAAATTTTAATGCTTGCTAATGGTTAAGTTACGGTAATGTACCTTGCCTCCTTATACAGCGTTCTTTTCCACTTTGACCTATTTGAACGTCTCCTTCTTGTCTTTGCTGAAAAAGCGACCGCTGAAGATTCCTCCATAATTTGTAAATTGACAAAAATATAATAATATGTTTATTAAAACAACTTTTGCAGATAAACGTATTTCTGCGCCCGCTAATAAATATGTTTTATGTTGAAGAATGGAAAAATAGACATACTTATTTTTGGATTTACATTAAGTCTAAACAGACACATAATTTTTGCTTTTTTTGACCTCAGATACAAAAGAGATTATTACATTTAATATATTTACTTAACTACTAACATAATTACTTTAAATAAACATCATATCAATAGCAGACCTGAAATCACGCCTATCTCCGCATTCATCGTAATTAAATGCGGATTTATCAAAGGATCCCCATTGTATTTGGGCCATTTACAGGGTGGTGGGGGCAGGTAGAACAAATAAAAGACTTAAATGTATATACATAATTCATTTTTAAAATCAAAAAATTGTTGTGACCATCCGATAATGGTTTTGCATATTAAATTAGGTTTTATTGCTCTCTCTCTTTAAGAAATGAACTATAATAATTTCACGACTTAAGTATTTGACTGTTTTATGACACTTAATGATTTCTACAAAGGTTTACAAAACAATATTATTAAAGGCCATTGAGATGGATAATAATCCTTTATTTAAACATCTAGTACAGATATACATTTTTTGATTACGATAGAATAGATTAAACAACGCTTTGTACCTATAGGGGTAGTAGTACCCAATTAAAGCATGATGTATTGATACAAAGAAGAACATATACACTTCATTTCATTGTAAAACAAAAGGAGACAATTTCGGCTAATCCTCAAAAAAACTTAGGCTTGTGTGCTAGTACCTCTCCCCTTGAACAATATGGCACAGGTATAGAATAACATCAATCTATGGTTAGAATATTATTATACATACATAAACAAAAGAAAAAAAATAGCAAAAAATCAGTTCATGATAGGATAAATAAATGCATTAGATTATAAAAAACGTTTCTTTTAAAGAGTTTCAAACTCATACGTAATTAACACATACAATAGCAAAAAAAGATACATGGAAATGCAACAGGTAGAACAAAGTGAACAAAAAATAAGCAAAAAATATACGTATTAAAAAAGATATATGAAAGAGTTAGGGTTGGTTATCAAGTATAGCAAGTTTTTTTAAAAAGTTTTTAATCTTGTAAAGTATAACGAATATTGATCGTTAACAAGTTAGAGCATTTAAGACCATAGTACAATATTTACCTTTGAGAATTTGAGCTTTGAAAGGAACAATCAACAATTTATTCACATTAAATCTAGTTCGATGGGTGTGGAAAATGGCTGGAAAACATGTTTTAATTTTCTGAATATAGTTTAGACTCCAAAAAACATACAAATTTCTCATATTTTAAAATTTTGTTATCATTATACAATACACTTGTGGAATAAGATAGTACCGGGTAACATTGACACGTCTTTAGAATTTATTTTTTTACTCGTTTATGGTTATCATCAGAAATTTGCAAACCGAAGTGTAATTAAGTTACTATGATGGAAGTATACGATGAGAAGTAATTTCGTGTAGTTTAAACCTTAGATTAAAAAAAAATATTTTTAAAAACCATGCAAGTGTCAATGTTGCCTCCCCATGTTGGTAAGATTGACACCCCCATTTAAACTGCTTTATAAAACAATATTTGCTTATGGTGTGTTATCATTGACTAAAATAAGTTAATTGTACACTGGTTTTGGTTATTTTGTTTTACTTGAATAGAAACTTGGTCTTAAAATGTTTTGTAATATTAAAAATACAAATGAAAAATGGACAAAGTAAAACATAACTAAAAAATAATTGCAGCTTTTCCATTACCAGAAGAACCAAAATTCGTGGTAAATACGTGCGTTCCTCGATGAATAGTAGGTTCTGGCAAATCCTCACTATTTCTTTGAACAAAACTGTTGCCTTGTCAGCAACTTTTGAATAAGCAAAATGCTTTTGACTTTTCCAATGGAATAATACACTTCCGACAACTTATGTTTATCAACAGTAAATTTTACAAGAACCCAAGAATTCGCCGTGATTGATACCAGTCAAGGTATCAATCTGTACCGTTTCTACTGCTGTGTTTTGACAACCATCGTGCTCTTCTTGCAGACACATCTAAGTCAGAATCGTCATTCCACTGTAAACTTGCTTCACTCATAGTAATCCAATCCATTCTGCATCAATATTAAATCCGGTACTTCTTAGTCTCTGTGCCGTCTCCAATATCTGCGTTACATGGAATTACCAAGCAAAATTCTACGACTAATCGTCGAACATATTTTGTAATTTTGTCCACAGCTCTATGGAAGTTTTTAAATCCTTATGGTGTACACATAGGGTTGGCTCTATGGTCAAAATTAATTTTGCCTTTGTCTTCACGTCTTCCGTTGCTTCTTTGTCATCTCAAGTGGCAGTAACCCTAGTACTCTCTTCAATGTACTTGGATAAACCGCCCAAAACCAGAAAGTTTTGGGCCGCAAAAGCCCAATCATCATAATTTTCTCTTCCTTTTAGTTTCGGAACACTAAATAACTGGAAGCCATTCTGTGCACTTAACGTCGTTTTTCTGCTTCTACCCGAAAATAACGTGGGACTGGGCCTATAACTTGCTACAAAAGGTGAAATAAAACGCTAGTAATTCCTGCAGACTAACTTTATTTCCCACAGGGACAGGAAGTAGGAAAATGACATACCTATCCGTTGTACAAGACAACACAGATGTCTCTACATGTCAAGGCGCGACATTTAAATTTAAACATTATAGAATTTGATAATTTCAACAAGTTTTGTATCAACTGATTTTCGGTCCATCGTTGAGTAAATAAGCAGCACAGTTTGGGCTTCTTGGCGTGGCCGAAGAAACTCTTCCACACTTAAGAACCAGCTGTTCAACGCATGAACCTAAAAAGTCACGCTGACGTTGTAAGCATCCAGATTTCCAATATTCTTCGAATAGGTGTTTTCTAAATTCCGGAGATTTTTTTTTTTTGAACATGGAAGTAAGCATTTATCTGGACAAGGATATTTCATGCTCTTTGTCCTCCCAATTTTGCCTGTTCTTGATGTGTAATCCTATCCTTTATTTTTCAGTTTTTTGGTTTTCACCTTTCTCCAGTTTTTTTTTTGGTTTCTCACTCGTTTCTTTCCTTTTATTGGTGAATTTGGTTTTTGCGCATTACTCACATCATGTTCAACTTCTGGATCTAGTTCTAGTGAGCTTGATGAACTTGACGAGGAATCGGACTCACTTGAGGAGCTTAAAGATTTATTATTATCCAGTTCATAGTTGTCACTTGATCTAGAAGAAAAATTTTCGTTTTCTAAAGAGGATGCCCAGTAGTTTTTTTTCTACTTATCTCAGACTTATTTTTGACTTTCGATAATATATTTGTCACAACTTTTACTGGTGCTTGGTAATGAATAAATACTAGAAAGTGGATAGGTCATTTGCGTCATTTGGCTTATCACTTGTAGTCAAAAATCTGCTGGCGATTTGAGTAGAAAATGTTTTTCTAATTTCTGGTTTATCAGGTTTTATTTTTAAAGAGGACCTTAATAGTAGAATAGCTACTAGCAGCTTGACTTGTAGGGGATTCAATAATAATAATTGGCTGATCATTATTTTTCTTTGAGATGGATGGATTTAGAAAACAATTAGAAAGAGTGTTCTGACCGAAGTCGTTAGGCATCGGTTTACTATCGTTACATGTAAATGTTTCAGGATACTTGCACTCTAAATAAAAAAGAATTTTATTTCCTTTGTCGTTAGATGCGTTTTCTGGAGGCAGAGGAGAAATATTATTTTTTGAAAGATTTTGAACAATTTGCCTACTATGAGTACTTAACTGAATATTTTGTTCCTGCCTTTTTTCTAGTTTTAAAGATTTACTGGCTCGAGCACTCATTTTCCTGTAACGAAAAATTAAATAAAAAATGAGCAAGTCAAACTGCAGCTAAAAACCCGTAGTATTATTATTAGATCTGTTAGGTCATACCAAATGATGCTTTTTAGTCTGACAATATTGTAAAATTTGAAACTTAGCAACAAACTATAATGAAAATTGGCTATATGTTCCATTTACAATAATTACCCAACCCAACCTGGCATTTTTGCTAAAACTTGTTAAAATTAAACTGACTAGTTTTGTCACAACTAAATAATTTTTTTTTTAGTTTTGGTAAAAAATGCCGCAACGAACATTTCTGTCTGAAAATATCATAAAGTTTTAAAGAAACATAGACTCAAAGTACATTTAAGTCGTTGTTGACTTAAGGTCAATCAGTAATGCTATTTCTAGAGCAAAAAAGACGCAATGTACAACTAAATCTTTGTCGTGTCAATATAAACACCGCTAACTACATTTCTGTCATTTAAGATAAGCTATCTTTAGCGAAACATAGACCCAAAATATACTTACGTCGTTATTTCTCCAAAAGGAAAGAGCTAAAATCAAATCGGCCGGTCACAAAGAGCCGTATATGAGCTGCACCACAACTAGCCGATACGTTGGTGTTCTCGCGAAACGATAGTACGAAGAGTTGAAAGCGGCCAAAAGTGTAACTACAACTAACTAAGTCATGGCTTTAGCGAATAAGTGAGGCTTTTTTAGACCTGTTGATGCTCACTTTTGTCAAAAATTTGCAGTTACGTCGATGTTCTTCCGGAACGGCAATGGAGAACCTATTGATCTCTAAGTTTTTGGATAAAAGTAAGAACATTTTTAATATCGTGAAGAGCGATTCTTTACAAACAAATACTGATTTTCTTAATTTTCTGTTAAAAAGTACTCACTTTTTCTCACCTCAAAATTGACTATTCGGAACAGGGTAATAAATTAGGAGAAAAAAAAACAGAAATGCATCTAATCCCCTTCTTAACTATTAACACCAACCAGTGAATAAGATTTTGATTCTTATCAGCTTAATATCACCATCGCTACGTGAAATGCATCAGATCCTCTTCTCAACGTTTAGTACAGATTAGTGAATAATATAATTTATATTCTTATTAGCTTAACCCCTTCAATTATTTTTACCAATAAAAAAATTAAATAATTAATGTTGTCAGTGACCTCAGTTAAGTATATTTTTTAAATATTGTTTTTTTTACTAAACTCTTAATATTTTTTTAAATGTACATATTATATGTACATAAGGTCTGAATAGGCAAAAAATAGACAGTTTTGCTTTACATTTTTCTTTATTGAAAATTCACGCAAATCCTCGTTTGTTATGCCTGTGAAACTCTAAAAAACAATTTCTAATTTTTAAAAGACAAAAATGAACGTTACATTTATCACAAAAAACATGTGTTCTTCCCTTGCATCCTTGTTTTTTGCACCTTGTGGCTTCCTTGTTTTTATCAAACTTGAGCATATTATGGTCCATCTGATCGAATTCCTCGAGCGGTCTTGCTTCGACTTTTCTTCGTGAGAGTATAGGAGAATTAGATGGTGAATTTAATGCATAAGGTCGACCTCTCTTATTTGAAACAACAGTCTGGTCCATTTTTATTAGAATTTCTGCAAGGCGCATTTTAAATTCAAGTATGTCTATAATATTTTTACTTCAAATGTTATTTTTTTGACAATCTTTTTTATACTCAATCCAGCTGTTAACCAGTGCAAAATCAACCATATGTATGGTAACTTGCAAGCTACGCAGGTTAGATGGCGCTTTATGTTGTTTTATTTCATATAAAAGATACATATATATATATATATATATATATATATATATATATATATATATATATATATATATATATATATATATACAGTGACCGGCAGAATTTACGCAGCATATGGGAAAAATTTTTATTGTTAGATTTCAACAAATACCGATATTGGCAATCGTTTCTGCATCATTGGAAACCCCAAAAAACATTAAACAGTGGCGTTCGTCTTTAGGGGTTTGGCGGGAAATTTAAAAAAATCAAAAATTATACAGCAAAAATGACCTTAAATGAAAAGATATCCAAATTTTTTATTAAGAAATGTTATTTAGAATTAAATATTAAACACGTACACACATTTTAAAAGCAATTGAATAAAAAATAAGAAATACTTGTTTTTGCCAAATTAAAAATTTGTCAGTACTAATAAAGCAATTTTTAGTGCAAAATATTATTAACTGCACTAAAACAATTACTCCAAATCACGTTCCCTAAAATTATACTTTTTAGTTGCCTTTCTTAATAAGAAAAAAGAAATTGTTCAATTCTGGCTGGTACTCCATTGCTTCATAACGAAATATTTTTATGGCCTTTGCATGCTAGACCCCTCAAATCAATTTATCATTAATAAAAGGGCATACATGTTTATGCTTTTTGATACAGCTTTATTATTCTGATTACAAAACTTTTTAGATATTATTAAGAATTGGAAATGATAAACTAAGAACCTACTTAGAAATTTAATTGCAAATATTACATAAATAATAACAATATTTTAACTTCTGAACTACTCCACATGTCTACCATCTCGTTCAATACATGTAATTGTCTTTTGTTCCATAGCTTTTAGTGCTTTTCTTAGGATGTCTGGTGTTATATTGGCGACATGATATCTTATTGTATCCTCTAAATGATCTACGTCTCTAAATGGCCGTTGTTTGTATACCTTGTTTTTAAGGTATCCCCACAAAAAAAAATCCATTGGGGTCAGGTCCGGAGATCTTGCAGGCCATGGATTTACCGAATAACGGCCTATCCATTTGCCAGGCAAATGTGTATCCAGCCATTGCCTTACCGCAGCCGTACTATGTATTGACGCGCCATCTTGTTGGAAAAACATTTCATGTCGCTCTAGTAAGGGTAATTCATGTAGATCATCTATTAACTCATTACTTAAAAACTCTAAGTACCTATCTGAATTAAGATTGTTCCTGAAAAAGTAAGGACCGATAATTCTTGTACTGATAATACCGCACCAAACGTTTGTTTTAAATGAATACTGGTTTCTTGCCTCTATGATAAAGTTTGGATTTTCATCCGCCCACCATCTACAATTTTGGGAACTTATAATACCATTTGATGTAAATGTAGACTCATCAGTAAAAAGAATTTTTTTTGCAAAATTTCTATCACTCTCCATCATTCCTTGAAACCAAAATGAAAAATCTATGCGTGCATCTAAATCCCTTTCAAACAGAGTATGAATAAATTTTGGTTTGTACGCTCGAAATCTATGTTGTTTTAAAATTCTGCCAACTGATCTTGAAGACATACCAACTTGTTCTTTTCTTTCTGAGAGAGATTTCCTAGGATTTTCTTCTACGGACAACAGTACGTTAAACGTACCTTCTTCATTTGTGACTGTTTTAATATGACGTACTTTATGACGATTTCCAACGCTACCTGTTAGTTTAAATTTGTTTAAAAGTCTTAAAACTGTTGAATTATGAATAGTCTTGTTGGGATGTCGACCATTAAATATTGCTGCAGCTTGTCTGCAACTGCGGTTTTCGCCACAAATTAATATTATCTCAATTTTTTCTTGTATGGTTAACTTCACTAGGGGAGGCATTTCAAAATATCTTATTTTATAACAACGTAAACAATAAAAAATAAAGTATTTTAAACAAGGGACAAGAGTACTTTTGACAATTTGACTTTTCGGTCTCTAGGCAACAGCGATGGTGTAAATTTTTCCATGGCTCACTTTATAATTTAGGCTTATTTAAAATCCGACGGTTTCTGATTTCACGATACATTTTTGTTCCTATTTGTTTCGAAATGTAATTTGGGGAATAAATTTTTAAATATAGGTTAATTTAAAGGAATTTTCGGAAAACTAAATTTGGAAATTGTACGTCTAAAACTGCTTTCGCATATTAATATATAATTAAGTGAATGATTTAAATACATATTTAGTTAGTCATTTCCAATTTTTAATTTCTTTTGAACAATATTTAAAAAGTTTTGTAATCAGAATAATAAAGCTGTATCAAAAAACATAAACATGTATGCCCTTTTCTTAATAATAAATTGATTTGAGGGGTCTAGCATGCAAAGGCCATAAAATATTTCGTTATGAAGCAATGGATTACCAGCCAGAATTGAACAATTTCCTTTTTCTTATTAAGAAAGGCAACTAAGAAGTATAATTTTAGGGAACGTGATTTTAAGTAATTGTTTTAGTGCAGTTAATAATATTTTACACTAAAACTTGCATTATGAGTATTGACAAATGTTTAATTTTGCAAAAACAAGTATTTCTTATTTTTTATTCAATTTGTGTACGCCTTTATAATGTAATTCTAAATAATATTTCTTCATAAAAAATTTGGATATCTTTTCATTTAAGGTCATTTTTGCTGTATAATTTTTGATTTTTTTAAATTTCCCGCCAAACCCCTAAAGACGAACGCCACTGTTTAATGTTTTTTGGGGTTTCCAATGATGCAGAAACGATTGCCAATATCGGTATTTGTTGAAATCTAACAATAAAAATTTTTCCCATATGCTGCGTAAATTCTGCCGGTCACTGTATATATGTAATAATTTCCATTATTGTAGCGTTGAAAAAGGAAAAAATAAATTTCCGAAAGCTTGGCGTTTGTGAAAAAAGAGTTTTACTTCGTCCCGAGACCGCTACCCCAAGAAAATCAACAGTCGTTATATATATATATATATATATATATGTACAGATGTTGATATAAATGTACAGACCGCTTGAAGTGAGAAAAATAAAAAAGAAAGAATTCTTAATTTAAATCGATACATTGTATGTACAGGGTGTCCCATTTTCGGTACTTTTGCGGGGTATCTCCCTTATTTTTAAAGATAGAGGGTTGCGGTTTTCGCGACAGTGTGCTACTTTTTGATGAAACGAAAGATGGCATAAAAATATTTTTCATGGCCCCCTTCGTTTTTGACATACAGGACGAAATTGATTTTTTTCCATTTTCGGACCCCCCTCGCATTTCAGTTATCTTGTAACTTATAAAAAAGTAAAAATGGATCCTATTAGAGTTTTCTACGTAGAATCGAGTGGCGTGGTTAGATTTTCATCAGATGTGATATTTTTCGAGATATTAACCAAATAAATGTTTTTTTAAATGGAACACCCTGTATATTTCTTAACCATTAAGTTTCCCCTTTCGAGAGCTTTTCAAAAATATATAACACTTTAGAGTTATTTTTTATTTTTAGCCCTTAAATCGAACTATTTAATTTTAAACTTGAATTTTGCGTAGTTGGCCGTGTTTAACAAGTGGTTTAACGTCAATTCAGGTATTTAGATTTAAAAAGGAAACTGGTTAAATCCTGTATTTTCATTAATTTATCAAAATTGGTATTATTTTTAACCTACAACACTACTTGTTATCTAGACATATAGAAAATCCTAACCAGAACTAAAACTGTTTAGTTTTTAATCACTTAAAGATTAAATTAGTTGTCTTGAATTATTAATAGCAAATAAAAGTCAAATTTAAAAACAAAACATACAAAACTTTAGGTAACGAAAAGAGTTAGTCCATTTAATCCATTCTAGCTCTTTTCGTTACCTAAAGTTTTGTATGTTTTGTTTTTAAATTTGACTTTTATTTGCTATTAATAATTCAAGACAACTAATGTAATCTTTAAGTGATTAAAAACTAAACAGTTTTAGTTCTGGTTAGGATTTTCTATATATCTAGATAACAAGTAGTGTTGTAGGTTAAAAATAATACCAATTTTAATAAATTAATGAAAATACAGGATTTAACCAGTTTCTTTTTTAAATCTAAATACCTGAATTGACGTTAAACCACTTGTTAAACATGGCCAACTACGCAAAATTAAAGTTTAAAATTAAATAGTTCGATTTAAGGGCTAAAAATAACAAATAACTATAAAGTGTTATATATTTTTGAAAAGCTCTCGAAAGGGGAAACTTAATGGTTAAGAAATATACAGGGTGTTCCATTTAAAAAAACATTTATTTGGTTAATATCTCGCAAAATATCACATCTGATGAAAATCTAACCACGCCACTCGATTCTACGTAGAAAACTCTAATAGGTTCCATTTTTACTTTTTTTATAAGTTACAAGATAACTGAAATGCGAGGGGGGTCCGAAAATGGAAAAAATCAATTTCGTCCTGTATGTCAAAAACGAAGGGGGCCATGAAAAATATTTTTATGCCATCTTTCGTTTCATCAAAAAGTAGCACACTGTCGCGAAAACCGCAACCCTCTATCTTTAAAAATAAGGGAGATACCCCGCAAAAGTGCCGAAAATGGGACACCCTGTACATACACATGTACGCCGGGTCTGAAGGGGTCAAGATTACCATCGCTACGTGAAATGCATCAGAACCTCTTCTCAATCTTTAACACAGATCAACTAATAATATCTATTTGTGTCAGCTTGATATTGATACCATCGCTACGTGAAATTCATTAAATCCTCTTTTCAACCCCCGGAGAAACTATTGATTTTTACATTAAATACAATATATATTTAATTAACATTTATTAGTTAGGAGACATATTTTTCGGCAATATCCTCACACATATTGGTAAATGTGTTTCTAGCTTCTCCTCCCTATATCTCGTACCACATAAAATGGTCTATAATATGCTCTGGCGAGAACCTTGAAGCCATTGTGTGCATCCTCCTGCAAAATCCCTTGAGGCGATACCAGTAGCCTTTGATATAATTAGTGCAAGTTCCTTTCTATGGATCCACAAAATTTACTGAGTTGTGACAGGTCAATTCTGCCACAGTACCTGGGTTTGTTTTACTAAAGCCTAAAACCTGTTTTGTTTAATTTTTCTCCGTAGTTTCTGCTTGTAGATATTATTGCAATAGTTTTTTGATGCCATGTTATACAAATCCTCATACTTTCTAATGCATAAAATTTACTTTTATTGCTGCCGGCTGTCTTTGGTAATGTCAGCAGCTTTTCTAGCTTGGTAAAGGGTTGCCGCCTCGCCTTCTTTACCACCACATCACTAATTATGTTAATGCGGCCTCCATCCTTCTCCGTCCAGTTGTTGACGTAGTCAACCGCTGAATTAACTATTTTTTCCTCCTCCTTTTTCGCGTCTTTTTCTTCCACAAACGCCGTGTTTAGCAGTTCAGCATCGTGCCACTCGTCAAACACACCCGGGGTGAGCAGGTCAATAACATCCTGCCCCATCAACTCTGCTTGGGTACTCCCATCCAAATTGAATGCACTTAACAGCGATACATTCTGGGAATTCATTTTCACTTACTAACTGCACTTAACTGACAACTGCACTTACTGGGTGAAATGCACCAGACCCTCTTCTCAATCTTTAACACAGATCAATTAATAATATCTATTTTTATCAGCTTGATATTGATACCATCGCTACGTGAAATTCATTAAATCTTCTTTTCAACCTCCGGAGAAACTATTGATTTTTACATTAAATACAATATATATTTAATTAACATTTATTAGTTAGAAGACATATTTTTCGGCAATATCCTCACACATATAGATAAATGTGTTTCTAGCTTCTCCTCCCTATATCTCGTACCACATAAAATGGTCTATAATATGCTCTGGCAAGAACCTTGAAGCCATTGTGTGCATCCTCCTGCAAAATCCCTCGAGGCGATACCAGTAGCCTTTGATATAATTAGTGCAAGTTCCTGTCTATGGATCCACAAAATTTACTGAGTTGTGACAGGTCAATTCGGCCACAGTACCTGGGTTTGTTTTACTAAAGCCTAAAACCTGTTTTGTTTACTTTTTCTCCGTAGTTTCTCCTTGTAGATATTATTGCAATAGTTTTTTGATGCCATGTTATACATACTTTCTAAATTTTTGTATTAAGAGTTCATTTTGATCTAAAACTGTCCTGAAAAGGACAGTTTTTTATGTATATCGGGAACAGATGAATTAGTATAATCAGCTGGACCATCTATATCACGATAGTCAGCGATCCACCAAGTTGATGAATCAGCCGGACCATCATGATCTTCCGACGGCGGTAATGGTGTACCTACCGAATCGGTGCTGGAGTCCGGCTCCATCTCTTCAACCGGCAACTCTACGTTTTGCAAATCGACGTTTGGCGTTTCGACGCCCTAATCAAAATCGGCTTCATCGATTGGCAGCTCATCGACATTGTCCCAGTCGAGTTCATTGAATCAATAAGGCAGGGACCTTGTACGTTATGTTTCACAAAATGTCCAATCCAAGCTGAAAACATATCTATATTCGTGCTGCCTTTGGTGGTCATATGTGCAGTAGCCCCTGAAGGCAACGCGTCTATCCATTCTGGTTTCATTCGCTTTCCTTTGTATAAAATCATTGGTGGTATTGCCGTTCCGAGTGTGTTAACATAAGAAACGATAAGCTTTCGTCGTACTCATTTGTATCAATATGAACTCTTCTTGTACCCTTTCTTGCAAGTACTTTTTGTTGATGGTGAAGGTTTAACCGACAACCTTTTTCGTCGACGTTATAAATCCTTTCGGGTTTATCCATAATATCCACACCTTTAAGACGATTAGAACGCTAGAAAATGTTGTCGTTTTTGAGCGTCGTTCTCAAACCAAATCGCAAAAAAACTAAACCAAAGAGTGAATTTCTTTTAACGCCAGTCAAAAGGTGATATCCATGTGGGTGTGCGAAAGTTATTGTTATATTAAAAAAATCCGAGATGCAATTACAAGCCAATGAAAACGTGCAAAAAATCAGTAAAATTCGTTGACTTATTAAAAATATTTATTGTTACCTTGTTAAATTAAAAATCGCACTCTCCCCAAACCTTACAGAATCCAAATCAAAAAAGTGTGTTTAATTTAATTAATTAACGTGGTCAGGATTTGGTTTAACAGATGTCAATGTTTTGTGAAATTTTTAATCTCTGAAATAAATCAAATATATATTTTCTCTGTTTTACGTCTACACTTGTTTATAGGCACAAGTCTGGTTCAGAGACGGAATTAATACGGATTTGTTTAGGTTTATATTTACTGTATAATAAAAGAAAATTTGCGTTTGTTTGTCTGTACAGGGTCATTCTTTATATTTGCGTGGCCTTTTACATAGGTTTAGGTAACTGCTAGAAAAAAACTTCAAATACAAAAGTTGTATAATTTTTTGCTTATTATCTTTTGGACTATGTCAGAAATGTCAAATGTCATTACTTATGTCAAATTTTGACAGCAACTTTCTTAACTCAAATAAAACACCCTGTATATTTTCCGCTAAAACGAAAGACCAAATTTCCCTGATTTCAAAAATATATACAGTTGTTATATTTGGATAAGCCGTTTTGGAGTTATTTTAGTTCAAAAATGTAATAAAATGAACTAATAATGATGATCAAGTTGGCTGGGCTTTCGACATAATCGTTAATTTGACATTGACATAGCATGACAAAGGGTTTTTTTTATTGACAGAAAAAATGACTTTTGTATATTATCAATTATATTAATATTATTATTAAATAGAAAATATAAGAATTTATTTTTGTTTCAGTTACCTAATAATTAATGATAATTAAAACAAAACAAAACTGATTTAGAGACTAATATTAACTACCTATATTTAAATAACTAGAAATACCAACAGTTACATATTCTCTATATATCCACCATTATTTTGGACACATTTTCTAATGTTTTCCGTCATCTTATGAAATATTGCATTATAAATAAATTCTCGATGATCTCTATTCAGTATAAAAATTTCGTTTTCAATTTTTGGTCTTAAAACATTTATATTGTGAGGTCCGTCATAATTAATACGGTTTTTTAAAAACCCCCACAGGAAAATATCCAAGGGATTTAGATCTGGGCTATTCGCCGGCCATTGAATAGTGCCATGTCTGCCTATCCAATGCCGATATCTGTCATTAAGGTATTCAGTGACTTGAAGAATATTATGGGGTGGTGCACCATCTTGATGCCAAACAAGGTTGTTATATTGTTCGAGTGGAAGGCCTTCCAAATAGTTTTCTATTTGATCCTGAAGTAAATCTAAGTATCGATGGCCTGTAAGGTACCCATCAAAAATAATGGGTCCAATGACGCGGTTACCTAGCATTCCACACCACACATGGACGGATCTTCGTCCCTGTATTTTAATAGATTGAATCTTATGTGGATTTTGAGTTGCCCAATGGTGTTTATTTTTCCGATTGAACATCCCTGCCGTCGAGAAGCTTGCTTCGTCAGTGAAAACAATTTTTTCGAAAAACGCCGGATCTTCTTCCAAATGTCCCAACATTTGTTGGCAGTATTCTAGCCTTTGAAGTTTGTTTGCCTCCGATAAATGTTGTACTGGCATAAATGAATAGGGGTGATATTTGTAATGTTTTAAGGTGGACTGAATTTTGTGCGTCGATTTTCCAAATTGTCGGGAAACGTGTGAAATGGAAATTTCGGGATTTTCTAAAAGAGTTTAATAAGAAGGTTTTATTTTAACGCAAAAGAAAATAGTTACCTTCAAAGGACAGTAAAATATTTAGGTCCTCCGTTTCATTCCTACTGACTGTTCTTTTTTTCCGACAAAGATTTTTGTTCTCGTTAAATTTTCGTATAATACGCTTAATTGTGTCGATGGATGGTGCGCGTCGTCCAGGATTATTTAACCGATATTGATGTCGAACTGCCACAAAACTATTGTTATTTGAATAAAAAAGTCGAACCACTTCAAGCTTTTCATCTTCCGAATACCCCATTTTTGTAATAAAGAATGTTTGTCATTTTGTCAATGTCATATTAACAACAATTATGTCAAATGCCTGGCCCACTTCATTATTATCATTGGTTAATTTTTTTAAATTTTGAACTAAAATAACTCCAAAACGGCTTATCCAAATATAACAACTGTATATATTTTTGAAATCAGGGAAATTTGGTCTTTCGTTTTAGCGGAAAATATACAGGGTGTTTTATTTGAGTTAAGAAAGTTGCTGTCAAAATTTGACATAAGTAATGACATTTGACATTTCTGACATAGTCCAAAAGATAATAAGCAAAAAATTATACAACTTTTGTATTTGAAGTTTTTTTCTAGCAGTTACCTAAACCTATGTAAAAGGCCACGCAAATATAAAGAATGACCCTGTACATCAGAAAGTGTTAGGTCGATTGAAATGCTTAAAAATTCTGTCATTTCGGGAGGATCTTTTAACCCAGATCACAAAAACAAACTAAATAAAGTATCCTATTTTTTCTAATGCTGGTTAAGGAGATTAGAACCCTACAAAATGTATTCTTGAATCAAAAAAAAAAATATCCTGAAGTTTTGCCAAGGCCAATGAAAAGACGATATCCATGTAAATATTTAAAAGTTATGTTTATGTTATAGGCCAATAAAAATGTGCAAAATTAGTAAAGTTCGTTCGCTTATTAAAAATATATATTACTACTTTTTAAGTCAAAAATAGCTTTCGCACAATCCTCGATCCTTACAGAATGCAAATTAAAAAATATTGTGTAATTTAATTAATTAACATGGTCAGGATTTGGGTTAACAAATGGCAATGTTTTGTAAAACTTTTGGTCCCTGAAATCGATTAAAAATATGTTTTCTATTTAAAACATTTACATTTGTTCTTAGGCAAAAGCCTTGTATAGGTGCGATATTAATATACAATTATTGTTGCTTTATATTTACTACCTAATTGGCGACTCAAATTAAGGAAGCCAGCCTGATTTTTAACGGGGAAGAAGGGCTCACTAGACAACAAAATTGACAAAGATGTTAAATAATATGATAATACGATAAAGACAAAACGAAAACATTCCATGTTATAGTAACAAATCGGGTGAAGAGGACGCCACGTTCTTAATTTCGATAGCCAGTAAAAGAAAGTTTGGGAATGTTTAAATTGTTAAGGCGATATTACAAATTTGGTTAGTTATTTTAGTATTTCGTCAATTTTCTCTTTTACTAAAATCGGGACGTAGTTTTCAAAATAAAAGCTCTTTAATTTAATAAACGTTGAATTGCATAAGTCCTCATCCATTTTAATCTTCTCATAGATAAGTCCTTTTGCAGTCCACACAACAAAATAACAGAATTTCTTTCGGGTTACAAATAGTTGACCCTGAATTTGAAAATAGTATCCATGGTTACGGTTTAGCGTAAATATATTATTTTCGATGTTTCCATATTTCATAACTTTTTGCATTATTGCATCTTGAGGAGTCCTATTTCTGGCGGAATATGTACATTTAATTTCTACTATCATATTTTTCTCTACAAGTCCGTCTGGAGAAGCGGTTAAAAAATAATGTTCCGGATGTATGAACAGGCCAGATTCCATAATATCTGCTTCAGAGCAACAGATAAGTCTTTAACACGTTCGCTGCCACCATAAGAGGGTACAAGGGTTTGTCCAGAGCCCACTAGTTATAAAAAGTTCATAGTTACTTTTATTAAATTTATTGATACATTTAGGAAGTATATAAAGTTAAAACACATTTTTTATATAAAAAAAATATTAGATTATTTTGAGACCCCGGGTGATGCTCATGCCGCCTCAGTAATACAATATTCACATAGTGCCATGAGCATCACCCGTGGTATCATAATATTCTTGCACACATTTTACAAAACTAACTAGTTCTAATGGTTTTCCGTAAACAAGTGAAGCATAAATATATATTGCATTCATTGCATTTGGTAGGAACCTTTTTGGTATTTTTGTGTGCTTCTGCTCTTCCCTTTTCGTTTTTTATTTTGATGTAGCAACTATTGCAGCGGTTTCTTTTCTTTCTGTTTTCCCTAGTTCTTTCTTCTGTTTCAATTAATTTATGTTTTACTAAATCCTTTTTTTGCGTGCTATCTTTAGCCAACATAGCCAAGATTAGTTGCTCCCTGAATTGTGTTATATCATGTTTTCCTTGTTTTAGGTTTTTAAAAATTATCAACGAGTTGACCACTGCAGTGTTTAGTAGTAACTCAAACACAGCTTTATGATACCACCTTATTGTTTTTCGCAATGGTGAAAAATAACTCGCCATTTGATCAGATATATCAACTCCCTCCTTACCGGCATTATATTCCATAATTGCTATAGGCTTCCTTATTTCTTCACCGTTTCGATTTTGTTTGCCAGTTGCTTGCATGTCAATTCCATGCTTGGTTGATAAAAAGGGAACTTCTCTCTTATCCCGCCATTTCGCAACTACAATTCCATCTCTATTTTCTCTTCCGACTATTTCTCCTTTCTTTATGCTAGCCTTTGTAACTTCCTCAGGGAGACCTTTTCTATTTTTTCGCAAAGTTCCCAACAAATGTGTCTACAGTTTTTAAAGTTTAAGAGAAAAAAATGTGTTATAGGATTGGAAGAATGATTAATTTTAATCAAAATCTCTACCCATTTGTGGCAACTAGTATGTTTCCGTCATTTTTAATTCCTTAAGCTATTACAGTTTTTTTTAATATTATTATACTTGTTATTACAATTCTTTATTATTATTATACTTGTTATTTTTATTTGGCACAAATAAATGTATTTATTATTATTATTATTATTATTATTATTATTATTATTATTTGAATTTTTTTTAAATTATATTTTAGGCTTTCTACTAACACATTTTTTTCCCTCAAAATTTAACAACTGTCTACAAAATGATGTAAAATTTGTGTAAAAAAATAATAAATAAAATACCTAGACGTTCATTTTTTTCTTAGGAGGAGCACGCCAAAAATTCAACTTTTTTTCGCAAATTACAAAATGTTTTTTTTTCTTTACCAAAATATTCCCAGTGGGCTCACTATTAAAACCCCTAAATTTGGTACGGTTCCTGTAAGTAGGAACAGAGATATACAACTTCGAAATTTCACCAACCGTCACTGAATTATACTATACCTAACATAACCCATAAAACTTGTTATAAATAGGAATTAAACATGCACAAATCAATTTTCCGGATGAATTTGAAGCTTTTTGCCGCAACTGACAGATGTCGCACAGGGTCTTGTAATATTTCACCGTTTGTATGGCTATTCCGTGTAGGCCACGAAGAAATTTCAAGCGATTCCTACAGAGCCACAGGTCGATACACTGAATTTATATTATTAAGTACTGCGACCCACGAGTGATGCTCACGGCCCCAAGTGAAAATATATTTGAGTATCACCGGTAATGCTCATGGCAGTGAACGTGTTGGCGGTTGATTCATTTTAAATCCCATATTTGGTACTAACATTTCCCAAGCAAACAACTGTCTAAAAATTATATAATAAACAACTTTATTCTTGCTTGTTGTGGCTTTTAGTTTCGCTATTTTTCCAAAGTTAAACGCAGTTAACCGTTGTCTTCTTTCTTTAAACCATTCATGATCAATCATCACAAGGGTGCTGTAGTAACGTTTCTTCAAAATCTACTTTAATTTAATTTTCAGTTTTGGCAAGATTTTTTTTAAAATCTTTTTTTTTATCTCATTGTATTGCTCGGGTTCAATCTCTAAAATTCTGTCTGCATTAGGTCCATAATACTGATCTGGTTCGATAATATTTGCTCTTTTAGTTTATTGGGTGCGAAACAATTTTTTGCCTTTCTTTAAAAATCTAATTGTCTGTCTTTCTCGAATTTTTTTAATACAAAATTTTGTGTATGAGTTCCAGTTCTTCTAGTTCCAGCCTTTCGTGCTGTAGGATATAGCAGCAGCGTTACATCTTAATTGGTAGCTACCTCTGTTGGTAAAGTTTATACGCTTTCCACCAACAAATTTAGCAACGATGCTGTTATATTATTCGCAAAGGTTATTACGTAAATATTTCAAAAGGCTTTTTGCGTGATATTTAAGCCGTAGGGTGCATGTTTCAATATAATAGAAGATATTCGGAACAGCGAATCCCCGCATGTAGCAAAGAAAGTCCATATTCATATAACCTTGGATCCGATAAATTTGTTTTTAGTTTTTCTAAATTATTCATACTTTCGGTGTTGTGTCACAAATTCCGCACTTTTGATTGGGTTTGCTTGGGTTTACTTGGGTGAGTTGAAAGTGTATCGGATACAACACTAAATATTTTTTCGTCTCTCATAGTAAGACTTAAAATATGCTGGACTAATAAAGTGTTTTCGCCAATGTGTACAGTTGTAACATGCAATTTTTGTATTTGATTTTGAGCATTTGCAAATTTTTTAGTCGCTGGTTCACTCGATTCGTGTTGAAATAAAATTTTAACCGGACGACAAAGTCTTGTAGATAACGAACGGTCATTATGCCAAAGAATTAATTTATTATCAACTTCAATATTATTGAATAACTGAAGAGGTAAAACAAAAACTGAGAAGAAAAATTCGTCGGTAACTTCAGCAGAAGAAAAATGTTCTTTATATATGTATGGAATGGCCGGAATTAGTGTTAGATTATGTACATCAGATCCTTTCAAGAAGGTCATTTTGCAAAAATGTCACGAGCCGCTCTATAGTATGGTCTAGTAAGGCTTGCAGTTGGACTTCGGCTGATATTTCCATTATAGTAATAGCTTTTTCATTAGGATAACAAGCCATTTTAGCATTTTTTATTTTGTACTATAATGGATAAATGTCTGCATTGCGAGTTTTTGCGCCAGTGCGCATTAAAATATAGAAGCCTTTAGAAAAATTACCATCTATATATAGAGTTAGAACTTCTTCCTCACTATATTGTACTGGTAATAACGAGGGCTGTTCTAAAGTTTTTTTATGTATGCCGCGGTATTTAAAATAATTTGTGATACCTCCTGTACTATAGTATCAGCGTTTTTCCGCCCTACTATCCTTTGAGAAGATGCGGTCGTGAATGCAAGCTCTTCTGTGGCCAAATGATTCTAGAAGAGGTTGAATAATTGTCTTTTTTTGCTTTGGCGCTTGAGCCATTGAAAGCCTTGTAAGGACGACCGACTTCTGAGGATGTACATGGATGCTGTGCTGAAACGTTTGTAGAAAAATAAAGCTTTTGATCTAGCCATGTTGTATTTCGATCGAAAAAGTTCGATTTGTTTCAATCCATTTAGACTAAAGTTTACTGTTCAAATTATTGATAATGTTTTTGACACTTTCATCAACTGAATTGTGGTCAATCTCTTCTATACCTATGATACCAAAATTAGCTTTAAATACTACTTATCTCAGGATTTTTTTTATCTAAGATATCCCACGTAGACTTCAAGCCTAAGTACTAATGTACCGTGGGCGTCTGAAGAGAAAGAAGGAAAGTGTAGTCTATTGACACGGGATTTAAAGAATTGGAGGCTAGGTTGGGAAGGGAAAACATCTGCAGGCAATTTATTCCATAATCTGGAGACCCTAGGTATGAATGAGCGAGAGAAGTGGTCTGTTCTAGCCTTTTGTAGCTGGACACTAAAGGGATGCACACACAACGCGCCTCTTGTTGTTATGTGAGGCTTAGTCAAGGGGGAAATAATACCGGGTAGTTCTTCAGAGCAAAATTCGTGAACAATGAATAGAGATTTACATTTGGGATGTTGATTTCGAAAGAAAGTATCGATATTTATTATATCGATATTTAAAAAATGTATTATATCGGATATTCGAGACGGTAAAAGGTATCGATATTTCGAGATATCGTTCTCATAAAAATTGTCCATTTTAGGTACCCTAAAATCGTATCAAATTTTCAACTAAATTATCATTAAGTTTTTGACGAGGCTGTATGCTATAACGGCAAATCCAAACAATAAAAATCAACATTTGTAAACAATTAATTCTAATTAAAAACAAATACAGTCAAAATTTTGTTTATTTAGCATATATAACTATAACAATAAACTTTACTAAAAATGGTTTACTTCTAATAAACGCACTTATAGACTTAACAATTATAAAAAATATATGTTATTAAAAAACAAATTAAGGTGAAGTATTTTTAAGGCCTTATTAGGAAATATAGGGAGAAAACAACTATGGAAACCAATATTTATTAGACATATGTTACTTATCAAAAATACTCTTTCTTCAATATGTTCTCCACTCAATCTGTTTCTGTTGTCTTGAACAACTAGGTTGACCGTGGAGGCTACCCTCTCTGATGATACTGAAAAAGCTGAAGGAATTAAACATCTTAATGCAATATCAGAAAGGATTGGTGTAAAGTTTTTACAATCTACCCAAATCTTTATTGGATCAGATCCTCTTGAAATATATGGTTGGTCAAAGTATTGTTTTAATTCGCTAGGTTCTACACCATGTCTGGTTACCTCTTGACTTATACTAGCTGCCTGTACAATTTCTTCATGTCTATTCCATATATATTTAGATTCATTTGACCCAGATAAACTTGACCTTGAAGCAAGTTTTGGGGAAATTTGCCCCTTTCGCTTTTGGTCTGAACGAATTTCTTCTGATATGCTCGATATGGCATTTGAGACCACAACAGGAGAAGAAAAGTGTAATTTCTTAAAGGTTGGATCAAAAATTGTAGCTTTCGCCAGAAAAGAATTTTTATCCAAGGGTACCAGACGTTGCGTCACTTCTTGCAGAAGCTTCTGTCTTATGGACATTGCCACCCTCTTTTCGCAAAGAGGAAGAATTTAATTTAGTTCTACTGACCCTTGAGAATTAAAATCGACAGTTCAAAAAAAAATAATCAAAATTCAAAAGTAATTACTGAAAAATCGAAACTTTAAA
Organism: Philopedon plagiatum; assembly: GCA_963971165.1. NCBI lineage: Eukaryota > Metazoa > Arthropoda > Insecta > Coleoptera > Curculionidae > Philopedon > Philopedon plagiatum. Next base: position 70,213,357 of record OZ020195.1, on the reverse strand, counting down.
AGGCAACGAGTCGAGCTGAATGCAAGGAGCTTGCGCCTGCGTGCCACACAATGCCAAAGCTCAAATGCCAGAGAGGTAGGGATGGGTTTTTGAGGGCGCCGTATGTTTTTGTAGCCGGGTTAATAACATAAACCCTCCTAGGTGACATTGGGACCTTGCTTTCAACTCACTCAATAACTAAAGACAACATAATAAAAATTAAACAACCGGAAACTACGCCGCTTGGTGAGTCAAATAAAACGCATAACCTTAAAAAAAACAAATGTACAATTTATTTCCGAGCTTTAAAGGGAAATTTTCTCAAACAGTTGCTGGAGAATATTAAATGATTTTTTTTCCAATTTAGCAGTATATAAAAAAGAGAGAGAAAATAAATAACCAACCAGATAAGAGATAAAATTCTGCGGTCATATGACTCGCAGGCTGTCCTTTAGGACGCCAAATACGGTACGTACGTATTTATAACCAAACTAATTATTTTATAAATAAAAAAATTGCGCTTGACGTAATTAAGGTTAATTGTTAGGTAAAGGTAGTGAATTAAACGTTTCTTGAAGGGGTTTCGTTGTCCTCCAAAGATGGTGTCCAGGCCCAAGGCTATGACGGCCTATATATAAATATTAATAAATCCTACCGTACTCACAGATACAAAGAATTTTTTTCCGCGCGCAGCCTACGATGGCTGTAGCTCGGGGGGGGGCATTTTAGGACACAAGTTTATAGAAAAATAAGTCCTATTTTTACCTTCAAAATACGCTCTTAAAATCTGCGTTATAAATTTTGAAACACCCTGTATATAACTACCTAGTTTTCATAGTTTCTAATAAACGACAAAATATCGTGTAAAAAATATAAAAATATATAATAAAGTTATCTACATTTTTTTGTACTTACCCCATTGCTTAGTGTATCATCTTCAACACTTTGTACAAACTCATCTTCATTTGAAAGTATGTCTCTGGGTTCTTGAGACACAGTAAATATTAATAGATTGTTGTACCAAAGGGTTTGTTCATAAATGCCATCGGATGCCGATCCACTTCGTCTTGATTTTAGCACTTTTTTGTGCTCTTTACGAAATGCACTTCCTATATTATTGAGTTTTTTCTTAACGTTTTTAATATTTGCCTCTTGATCGACGGTTTTATAATAATCAAGCAATTTTTGATAGCCCTTTGCTTTTTCTTTTCTGTTTGAAGAGTTTTTGGATTTTACATTCCATAAACTAGGTAAGGTTCTGTAAATCTCAATAAAGCCAGTTATAAAAGCTGACTGATTAGTCGAGTCACTCATATTTTATTATTGAACTGATGACAAATTTTTCAGATTAATGAAAGTTCGTACCGGACTGCCGATTAACCGATACACACACGCAGTTTTCTAACAAATTAGATGAACTGCAGGCATAGACCTGCAGGCGACCTGTGTGTGTATGGTGACATTTGAACTGAAGGCGGGATTGCTCACAGTCCGGGACTGCAGTCCACCTGTACGTGAATGGGGACCATAGAAGCCTTGGTGCACATCTATACACTTGTTTTTTGTCTTCTTGGTAAAAAGATTCGATAAACTTTCCATAAGACTTTTTGCCATTAAAATGAAAATAATTCCGCATTAAGTTATGTTATGCGGCCAAAAATATTTATTTGGGTTTTTTCGAGAATATTTCAGTAGATTGGGTTTGAAATGAATGGGATTTAAATTAAAAGGTCAATGGGCTAAATGAATAATGTATTTATTTTATCCAGACTATAGACAAAAAATGAAGACTTTTTGCTTTTAATAGCCAAAATAATATTAATTTCTATGTTGTACATGGTTTTTTATTTGAAAACTAATTTCTTACAATAAAATAAAAGTTCACTGTCATGTGGTACTAAAATTTATCCAACACATTTTTATAAAGCAAATTTCAGAAATACATCGTCATATTTATTATTTATATTAATTTTAAAACATTATGAATAGTCAGTTGTTCTGTTAACATTTTTTACATCGTTCATCATCTTTTCAGTTGCACCATAAATATAACAGGTCTGCGTGAACTCCACATGAGTTTTCCAGAATTACATATCTTTCCGGCCACCATTGTTAATGAAAGAGTGTCTTACGTGTATCTCCTTACTGTGCTTTCTGAATGCACTACTTTGAAGGTTTTGAATTTGTTCTTCCGCTTGTGCAAGGAAAACGGCGACAATTTTTAGTTTTTGAGGAGACTTGCTTTTAGTTTAAGTTCGTGGGTGCTCCCAGGCAAACTTGAACTAAATAAATTTACAAACGTAAAATATTGTAATACTTAGTAAGGTAGAGGTATAATGTATTTTTAAAAGCATGAAAAATTTTACTGATTGATATGAAGAAGTGTAAATATTGAAAAACTGAAAATTTTGAAAATTATGTGATTCTGAGTATACACTATAAGTGACTGTTTAAATGTATTTTAAATTCTCAATTGATTAACACAAATATATCTTGGAATACTTGGTAGAATTTTTTTTTGACAGTTAATTTGTCAAGAATTTTTTTACTAGCTGCTTTATCTCTTAGTTGTTGTCCCAATAACTGCGAAGTTTTTTATCAGTTTTCCCCTTCACCATCACTTTTTTGACATAAACTCTCCTTTTAAATCAGAAATCTCTTGTAGAAGTGTTTCCTGCATAAGTTTCTTCTATCTCTGATCTTAAATTACAATTCAGTTTATTATTATCTTTAAAATTGGAGCGAAAATTTACAATATATACGAGTAAATGATAGTGGAGTACCTAATTCCATCTCATACATAGGCTCAATATGAACCAAAGTTTTCCTGAGTAATAAATGTTTTTTTTTCTGTATTTATTTTTTTCTTTCTTTTTTTTTGTTTTGTTTATTTTTCTATACCGGGTGTCCGCGGAAGCAGGCTCGCCCCTATAACTTTTTTGTTTTTAAAGATAATGGAATGAAATTTGGAGGATTTGTATACGACATAAAACTGCATTTTTTGACGGGTGACTCAACTTTATGGCACTTCCGGTTTAACCGGAAGTGACATAAACTTTCGATTTTTAAATGGGACACCTGGTATATTTTTACTTTTTTTGACTCCGTATGACATTCTAAAAACAACCATGTGCTACTTGTGACTTTTGGTCGCCAACATTTTTTTTTTGAAATTTATTTTTTTTTACCTAGAGGGCTATGAATACGCTATTATAACTATCTACATATCTATTCGTTTTTAGGGTTCCAGATGTTCAAAATGACCTCCATCTTGTTGCTGACAAAACCGTACTTTTTCTATTGCTGTTATAACGTTTCTTAACTGTCGTGGTGTAATTCTATGAATAGTTGCTATTACTTTGTCCTCTAATTCATTCCATGTGGCAGGAGGTACATCATAAACCTCGTTTTTAATAGTACCCCATAAAAAAAATCTAGAGGCGTAAGGTCGGGTGACCTGAAAAGTTTGAAAAAGGAATAAATAAAGGTATGAATTAAAAACAATTTTGTTTTACCTTGCCGGCCAACTAACCGGACCCCTATTTCCAATCCAATTTTCGTTGTATAATTCATTCAAATATTCCGTAACTGCCCTCATGTTGTGTGGAGGAGCACCATTTGTTGATAAAATAGTCCCACTCGATTTATTAACGGTATCTCATCCAAGAACTGCTCAATTTCTTTTGTGAGAAACCCTAGATATCTCGCTCCTGTTAGCGCACCGTCAAAAATTATAGGGCCTAAAATTCTGCCCCCTAAAATCCCAACCCAACAATTAAACCAAACCGTTCTTGAAAATTTCCTTCCTGCATCAAGTGTAAATTTTCTTGGGACCAATATCGCTTGTTATTTCTGTTGAAATGACCCAAATTAGTGAAACGGCTTTCGTCAGTGTAAAGAATTTTATATGGAAATGTGTTATCCTCCAAATATTTTCCTAAGAACCAATTACAATACTCAAGTCTCCTTTCACTATCGTCTTGGTACAGGTGCTGGTGTAGTTGATATTTATAAGAGTGGTATTTATGTTTATTTAGAATTTTACCTGCAGAAGACTTACAAATGTCACATTCTAGCGCAATCTCCCTGAGTGACGCATTGATATTCACTTGTATGTATGCTAGAACATCTATTTCTTTTTCTTCACTTACAACAAATTTATTAAACGTGTGAATGAAAGTCTACTTGTCAGGGGTACATATAAATATGCAAAAATTGAGAATAAATTCTCTAACCACCTGAAAATTCCTTATACAATAAGGATTTCAACAAATAATGGCAAAACAGCTATTCTCCGGGCTATATGCCCCTCCGAGCGCTGAATTACATACCAAAATTTGCCGTATTTTCTTCTAACACAGTTAGATAAGAAAATACTAATGTTTCGAATGCAAGAAACTACCAGGAAGAAGGAAGCTTTTTCTTTAGTTAGAATGTCGTCACCTGCAGACCGGTTTCGAACTCGTTGGTTCTCATCAGTACAGGATAGACGAACATACCAACCTTCCGAAAAAGTAATTATTATTAATTAATTATTATTAGTTTTTTTCTTTTTTTCTTTTTTTATATTTTTTTGGTTTTTACATATTTTATTGAATATCACCATTAATACAAATCCCGAAACCAAATAAAATTATAAACCTATACTACTTTTTTTGTTATTTTTAAATTTTATAATTTTTTTGCTTCCAATAAATTGATAAAATGAACAATTGTGTTACTCACATATCAAAATAATCACTGGCTTCAACGTCTATAGCCTGTATCTTGCCTGTTTTGACGTCATCCATAAATACAAGTGTATCGTTGTACAAAGCATCTGGGATCTTGCCTCCGTGCTTCATAGCTTTGAATGCTATAACGCCTAGTTTTTTTGCAATTTTGATTGCCATGGTATTATCGTATTCAATTTGCAATATTGACAGTTTTGAGCAAACTCCTAGGAGGAAAGTGAAGTCAGCCTGATTCTTATATACACGATTGTATACATATGTCATTTATTATTGCAAAGGACAAAAATATATACTCAACGTCTTTGCAGTGAGCTTTAATAAGTTCATTTGGCTTGATTCTAGGCAAGCACACTAGCGGTATGTAATGCTTTTTAAAGACCAAATTCTTTGCCTGCAACATCGTGCTTATTTCATTGGCAAATTTGTAGAGTGCGTGCCAGCCCACATTAGCACCTATTTTGGAAATTTGGTTACTTTCTGCCATTTTCCTCGACCATTCGATAGCCGTGCAATTTACAGCCCTATTATAAGTCATTGTTGTTTCCGTTATGACGTCACTCTCTCTGGCCAGGTAAATCAAGAAGAATTTTTTAGACTTCAGAAGGATCTTGATGGTGCTCCCTTTCTTTTGCTGTCTCCAAAATTGTCCGCGCTCCATGCACATATACCCATACTTAATTAATTATTATTATTACCCATACATGCACATTAGTAAGATTACTTTTTCGGAAGGTTGGTATGTTCGTCTATCCTGTACTGATGAGAACCAACGAGTTCGAAACCGGTCTGCAGGTGACGACATTCTAACTAAAGAAAAAGCTTCCTTCTTCCTGGTAGTTTCTTGCATTCGAAACATTAGTATTTTCTTATCTAACTGTGTTAGAAGAAAATACGGCAAATTTTGGTATGTAATTCAGCGCTCGGAGGGGCATATAGCCCGGAGAATAGCTGTTTTGCCATTATTTGTTGAAATCCTTATTGTATAAGGAATTTTCAGGTGGTTAGAGAATTTATTCTCAATTTTTGCATAACAAATTTATTGTTTTCATTATTATCAGGCTCTTTTCGCATTTTCTGAACCAGTTTTGGATAATAGTGCCGGGTTGGGTGACGTCGATCAGGATATCTCTGTGCGGAAAGACGTGCAGCATCGGTTGAGTTTTGCCTACACTCTCCAAAAACTAATAACATATCAACTTTTTCACTCCTCGTATAAATATTATTATTTTCCATGTTTTTTAAACAATAACCTACACAGTAATTACCAAATTTACTTTTGCAGAAGCGAGGTACAGTACGATGTCGACACGTCAATTCTTTCCAAGTGTTTTTGTTCCATCAGTTTTGTTGGTCATAGGCTACTCGATGCATTTAAATCTTATTTCATCCTCAAAAGATGCTTGATTTTAGGAAAGTTCTAACGTTATATTTTTAGAGTTTTTTGTTTAAAACCTTATAGTGTGCGGTATCAAATTAATCGTAATAAAATGCTCTTTTTTCCTAACCCGACGAGCCACCATGTTGCCATTTGAAAAAAATGAATAATACAAATTTAAAAATTAAATTTTACACGGCAAGTAGGTTTTGATCGAAAACAGTAAAGTTGTATTTTCCCAAGATTTTAGGACTGAAATTAGTGGTTTGAACGTATTCATAGCCCTCTAGATGAAAAAAAAAATTAAAAAAAAATTTTTTTTTGGTGACCAAAAGTGACAAGTGACACATGGTTGTATTTAGAATGTCATATGGAGTCAAAAAGAGTAAAAATATACCAGGTGTCCCATTTAAAAATCTGAAGTTTAGGTCACTTCCGGTTAAACCGGAAGTTCTATAAAGTTGAGACACTTGTCAAAAAATGCAGTTTTATGTCGTATACAAATCCCTCAAATTTCATTTCATTATCTTTAAAAACAAAAAAGTTATAGGGGCGAGCCACCTTCCGCGGACACCCGGTATATACAGCGTGTGTGTGAATATTGGCAACATCAAAACTGTTTTATCTTCGATTTTATATAAAAAAACTTATTCTTCATAAAAAGTTGTGCTTACCTCAAAAAGTCCTAATTTGTGAAAAAATCACACAAATAGCATACAGGGTGGTCAGAAAATAAGAAAATGTGCTATTGTGCTAAGAGTAAAGTACCATAAATTTACAAGATACAAAAAAAATTATTAAAAAAAAAGTTGTTCACAATTAAATTTAATGTCAAAATGTAAAATCACAGCCACCTTCGAACAAAAAATATTTTCTTCTATTTTTTCTTTCCTAAGATATGGAAAACTTCATTATTTCGGATTTTAGAAGAATCCGCTTTCTCTATAAAAAGTTTTGCTGAGAAGTCCTGAGGAGGTGTGAACAAATCAACAAAATAACGTACAGGGTATAAAAAAAACAAAAAATGGTTTTCTTATTAAGCTTCAGCTGCGCCACCATCATTTTCAATGCATTTAACGAGGTTTTTTCTAAATCTTCGAACTGCGTTTTCAATTTAATATCCTTGTAATTCGTTGCAGGCTTGTGCAATTCTGTTTCTTAATTCATTGGCAGTTGCAGGTCTGTCCTTATAAAGAATTTCTTTTATTCTTCCCTATAGGTAGTAATCTAAAGGGGTGAGGTCAGGTGACCTTGCAGGCCAATTTGTAAATTGGTTGTCATTGTAAGTAGCGCACCCAATCCATCTATTTGTGTAATTTACCTTAAGCCATTCCCTTACTTGCGCGGAAAAATGGCACGGCGCTCCGTCAAGTTGGAATATTAATCCATTCCTTGTAGCTAATGGCAACTCTTCAATTATGTCGATAAATTCTGTTTGTAAAAAATTTTGAAAAATGTTCCCGATTAAATTAACATCAAAAAAGACCGGTCCCAAAATCATATTTCCCACAATATCACACCATACGTTTATTTTTTCTGAAGTTTGGCTTCTGCATTCAACCACCCAGTGAGGATTTTCGGTGCTCCAATAGCGGGAGTTTTGCGACGAAAAAATGCCATTTGTAGTAAACGTCGTCTCATCGGAAAACAATATTTTATAAGCAAAATTTCTATCATCCTCAAAATGACCCATCATCCAAGAACTAAAATCTAGCCTAATATCCATATCTCCTGGTAACAACGAATGTATAAATTTTGGTTTGAATGGTTTGTAGTGGTGTTTTTTTTAAAACTTTTCTTATAAAATTAACATTAATCCCCAAGTCCCAGTGTCGCTGATTCAAACTTGCTCTAGGATGTTCCTGCACATGAAGTACAATATCTAATTTATCTTCATTTTCGTTACCCTCTTCATTTCTTGCTGGATCATTAAATTTAAAAAAGTTTGAGGAACAAGCGAATGGGTGATATTGTCTCGTTCAGGATGATTTGCATTGAATTTGTTTGCAGAATCTCTAAATGACCGGTAATTATTGCCCACAATAAGCACAATTTCTACCTTTTCTTGGTTACTCTGTCGCATTTTCATTCATTTTTAACAATGACATTGACATCCAAAAAAAATTAAGGTATTTTTTGTTCGTAGGTGGTTGTGATTATACATCTTGACATTAAATTTGATTCTAAAGAACTTTTTTTAATAACTTTTTTTATCTTTTGAAATAATGGTACTTTACTCTTAGCATAATAGCACATTTTCTTATTTTTTGACCACCATGTATGTTATTTATGCAATTTTTTCACAGATTAGGACTTTCTGAGGTAAGCAAAAGTTTTTATGAAGAATAAGTTTTTTCTATGAAATCGAAGATAAAAAAGTTTTCCAAATTAAGGTATTTTTTATTCGTAGGTGGTTGTGATTACACATCTTGACATTAAATGTGATTCTAAACAACTTTTTTTAATAACTTTTTTTATATCTTTTGAAATAATGGTACTTTACTCTTAGCATAATAGCACATTTTCTTATTTTTTGACCACTCTGTATGTTATTTCTGTGATTTTTTCACAGATTAGGACTTTTTGAGGTAAGCACAACTTTTTATCGTGACTTACCCGATTCTTGTGCACTTGTGGCAACATTATTGGCTTCTTTGAAAATTTTAAATATTTGTTGTGTTCTTGAATTCATTTTCACTATAATAAGATGTGTACGAAACTTATTTACAATATTATAACTTCATATCTTATATCTTGTACAGTAACTCATACATTAATACGTATATTATAACCTTAAAGCCTTGTATAGTAACTTACCATTCAATAGAATTTTTACACAATATTCCGATGAAGACTATAGTAACTCAACTTAACTATAATTTGCGTTGTACAGCTCAGGTCTTGATGAGATACCATAATTTCGTTTCCTGTATTGTGTTGCCTACATTCCCTTTTAAGATACTAGACTGTTCCACGGTAAAGTTTGGCTTTTACTTGTGCAGTGATAGTAACTCAAAACTGAAAATTTTGAGATACTATAGTCTTCGTTGCAGGTGTCGAAATGGTAATAAAAAATACGCATCTCTACCAGCCTTTAGGCGGTCCTGTAGTTTTTCATTTTGAAGTGTAGGGCTTCAATGAACTTGTTGAGACGTTTAAGATTTAAAATAAATATTTTCTTCCCGTCAGCTTTGTCAGCTAAGAAAAACCTGGAAAGAAATAGGTTGGATTAAAAATTACACCTAACTGATGCCCCACAGGATAATAACTTTCCAATAGCCACTGTAAGTTTTTCAGTTTTCAGGATAAGAAAATTTAAAATCTGTATTAAAATTAGACTGGAAAGGTTTTCCTGTAGAAGGAATTTTATAACCCTTTATCCAAGATAAAACAACAGGATCCTGGGTGATTTCTTGGAACTGATTATAATATTTACATAACCTCCCTGCAGACTGTGCCGAACTGGCCGGGCGGTTGAATTTAGGCGGCACCGCTGTAGGTCGTAGGTGAGTACCTAATCTTACGATAGATTTAAATTCCTCTTTCGCCCCAATCAGGTCCAAATAAAGATACCCCTGGCGGGGTTCCATCTACTAGTTCCTGAACTTGTTTGTCCATCCTAGGCAAAATTAGACGGCGCCTATTTTGAGACATGCTACAAAGCAAGTAGTAATTTTTTTTTCCTTTAGCGGTTTTGGTAAAGTTAAATCTTTTCTTATTACTGAATTAAGGGCTTGACCTTGAGCATTTAAGCCTCTGCCTATCTTGTTTTGGTACTGCATCTGTACATTATCCCTTGTAAGGTGCGGCCCTGACATATGAACTTTGACTTCAGGATTTACTTTGGGCGGGTCAAAACTACAGTTTTCGGGAAATATAGCATGCTTATTCCATAATAGTTCAATTTCACTTTTAGGTATTCGATAAGTTATACTACGGCTCCAAACTGAGGCTCAGTCTCATGAAATTTAAATTGTGGGACCTTATTTTTATTCGGGTCTTCTCCTAAAATTGTAAATTGTATCTTCCGAGAGATCCACATCGGCATCTATTATCAAGATCTCCTCTAAACCATTCTTAAATAGACCATATCGACGCAGAGCCTGCAATATCTCGTAACTCTTTTTCCCGTAACTTTTCAGTGGACAGAAACAACGTAATGTTATTTGAAATATCTTTAAAATAAAGATTGAATAAAATAAGATGTTCAGTAAAAAATAATATGATTACAAACAAATCTTCCATTTTTTTGTTAATAAAGATAGGAGAAAATGATATTAACATTTTTGTAGTTAGGAGATATTGTTTTGGTGTTTTATCAGGAAAAAATAGAAGCAGTAAAAAATTTTGAAGGAACAATAGTTATTTATTATACAAGGGAAAAAAGTATTAGATTTTAGCTCGAGGTTGTGTTGTCTCCCGACGCGAAGCGGAGGGAGACAAAAAACCGAGAGCTAAAATCTAATATTTTTCCCGTGTATAATATACTATTTTTTTCTGTGACGGGAAAACGACGATTTAATATTGAAAAAACATATTATTACAGGGACAATATATTAAAGTCAGAAAATTATCGATGTAAAATTTGAATTTTTAAACTGGTAGGCTGTTGTACTTATAGCGACAATTAGACCTGCGTTGCTAAGGAAACCTTTAAAGTAATCAAACATCTGTCATTTTAATTCTGTGATTTGATTTAAAAATTGCGAACTTAGTGGTTGTTTAGTAGTTATTTTGAGTAATATAAAGTTAAAAAATGTCTGATTCCGCGTTTTCTCTGACTCCACCGGAGTTAGTAGAGGCAACGAAAGTAGCGTCACAAAAATTATTGCCAGCTAAATCGCGGAAAATTTACGAAACCGCGTATTCAAGATTGATGGAATTCTACCTTTACTTATATATCCGGGAAAAAAGTACTCACTTTTCTCCCGGGGAAAAAAGTAATTTGATAAAAAGTGACATTTTGTTACCTGTCAACTGAGATAAAATGTCAAACGTTTTTCCCGTCTCTTATCTCGATTGACCTTTGACCTCATTAATTTTAATTGCTACTGATAAGAAATTCCAAGTAAGTAGCGATTTATAAACAATCTCGATGACGTCATACTGTTCAATTCCTTTGTTGTCGCGTTTGTACGTCGCTCGCTATAACCAAGGGACGCGAGCGACAAATTCACCTTCAAATGACATTGAGACAATTATATATACTGACGATTTATTTATTGACAGACTTTTTTGACATTTTGGGAAGGAGATATTATACAGAATGTTATTACAATTAGCACTAGTCGGAGTCTTCACCCTGATGTCTCTTCTGACCACGTGGTGATCATAATTCACCAAAGATCGGCCCCTCGTGCCACTCTTCTGGCGCATGCACACAGCCGTATTCACCCCATGATTTCCTACACTTACGGCCCCCAACACTACCCTTGTCTTCACGTGCACACTGACTACGTAAGCACCTTCGACATATCACTAAGGGTCGTTTCTGACTCTGTCTGTTATCTATATAGCACATATAATTCAAATCCAACCCTCCGGGTAAATGTATGTCTTCAAAATATTGCCAATAGTCCGATGTTTCACCCCTTTCCTTCTTGCGTAGAAAGTCGGCTAAATTATCGTTATACACATAGGTAAATTCACGATATCCACAGTACATTCCACAGATTAATCTGGGACAATATATTAAAGTCAGAAAATTATCGATGTGAAATTTGAATTTTTAAACTGGTAGGCTGTTGTACTTATAGCGACAATTATACCTGCGTTGCTAAGGAAACCTTTAAAGTAATCAAACATCTGTCATTTTAATTCTGTGAGTTGATTTAAAAATTGCGAACTTAGTGGTTATTTAGTAGTTATTTTGAATAATATAAAGTTAAAAAATGACTGATTCCGAGTTTTCTCTGACTCCACCGGAGTTAGTAGAAGCAGCGAAAGTAGCGTCACAAAAATTATTGCCAGCTAAATCGCGGAAAATTTACGAAACCGCGTATTCAAGATTTATGAAATTCTACCTTTACTTGTGTATATATATCCGCGAAAAAAGTACTCACTTTTTTCCCGGGGAAAAAAGTAATTTGAAAAAAAAGTGACATTTTGTTACTTGTCAACAGAGATAAAATGTCAAACGTTTTTCCCGTCACGGAAAAAAATATTTATTACTTTGTTACATAACAAATACAACGAAAACAAGAAATTTAGTATTTAGTATTAAACTTAGTAACGATGATAAAAAAATCATCAGTTTCCATGGGGTAATTTGTCACAAAAATGGTGGACATGTCTTGGTAGCACTGTTTTTTCCTTCAGAAACTTTACATCTTGGGTTGTGTAATCGAGGGTAATCATAAATAACAGCGTTCTGTTTGGCTCTAACAGGCAGATCTTGCCAGTCAGCATTATAATTAATCTTAACTTAGATTTTGCAATTGTGATACTTAGACGAGTATCTTAAATGTTCTGTTTCGAAGAAGTAGTCCATTTCTCAAAGAGACCCGATTTAAATAGCAGATGAAAAATCACAAAGTCAAAGTCTCAATTTGTTTAATCCGTACAATCCTTACGATTGGTTACATGATGTCTTTAATTTTGAGCCGTATTTCATTTTTAATAATATAAATAATTAATTGGTTGCGCCTCTAACCCTATATTTTCCCGCGTATTTCATCCAAACGCCATGACATTATTGACATTTCTCTTCTTCTTCTTTTTCTTACTAATTTGAGTTTGAAGCAGGAATTTAGTATGTGGGTTATTCCTGCTCACGTCAGATCACCACCGAATCCCTTCCTCCCACTTCGTATTTTATTTTGTTTTTTAATTTAGTGACATGTAAATCGTTATTGTCAGTTTTTGTTTTTTGTTTTTAATTAGTTTTGAATTTTTAATTTTTAAAACTTTTAAATTTTATTGTAATTTTTTGGGTTGTTGGATGAGTCATTTGGGAGTTTTTCTGTTTAGATGATTTAAATATTTGTATCTTTAGGTCTGATGATGCCCAGATAAGGGCGAAACATATGTAACCAATCCTAAGGATTGTACGGATTAAACAAATTGAGACTTTGACTTTGCGATTTTTTATCTGCTATTAAATGTTCTGGTAAGGCAAAATTAGAAAAAAAGAGTGATGCAAATTAACTGCCTCATAGGGTTTAGGATTTTGTCTTGCTTCTATAGTGACTGACAAATAGTAACTGGACAGATCTATTTCACGATTTTTTAGTTTGCATTGTATAGCAGGACGAACCGAATCTCATTCCATGTATATGTGGCCAGGTTCAAGATATTTTTGGAAAATTTGAACATTGTGTTTTACAGAAAAATTGAGAAGGGCATTAGACGTAATGTTATTGCGGCTCTGATATGTACAGCCGTCTGAGTAAATGATTACGGGTATGTTTGCTAGGAGAATTTTTTTCTAAATAGTCGAGTAGGCAACAAACAAAGGGAGATGCTTTTAATTCATTATTCTGGTCTTCAGAAAACTAGTAACAAGTAGATCATGTATTTTTGAATCGTACACAGAAAAGTTGTAATAAGTTGTAAATTTTGTTTTATAATAAAACGCAACAGCTTCCAGGTATGGCGATAATTTGCCAGCCTACAGATCTACACATAAAGTGATACATTTATTCTTAAGAGCCATTTGTTTCTTCTGTTCTTTTTCTTAACGAGCTCGATTCTTACCATTTATATGCTCTGTGTACTTAGTTTCTGCGAGATTGCAAGTTTGGTAAGCGTAGCAAACATTACATTGACCTTTCTTAAGTAAGAGTCTTGTCGTGAAACCTTCTATAAAAATATTTTGTTGATAACTGTAAGTTATTGGTATTACAATGGGTTTTATAAAAGCTTTGTTGAATCCTTTCGGGCATAATCGGACGGAAGTTTGGGTAACTCATCTAAGAATTTATCTATATTTTCGATACCCGAAGTTGGGCGGTTTTTAAGAGCTCGTTTGATCCACGATGTTCTTTCCGAATTTTGATGCATTCCACAATTGCTTTTGTTCACCCACTCTTGAACAGTTTTATACCCTAAATCAAATGGATTTAGAAACCTACTACTACAAACTTGAATTGTCTCATTATTTACTTTTGGGTAATATACAAATGTCCCGTGACGTCTTGATTGATGATCAGGAGCCGTAACAGTTGTTATTTTTTTACTGGTAATTTTTGAACGTTTGTGGAAACGTCAATTTTCCTTTGGTCCCACGTCATTTCTTTTCAAAAGTATTTAAATATATTTTCTCTCTGTGCTTCTGTTATTTTGGAAAAATTTCTGACCTTCGATTTTTTGCAAAACTCTAACGTTCATGGTGGTTTTAATTCTCTCTTAAATCACACGGTATCCTGTTCCATTGTTTTTTTAGAAAATCCTAAGTACTCTTCACCACGCATTCGCTTTTTCCTATTTTTTCCACGAATCCACAATTTTTTGCCACGATGCGATGGGGGAAGATTTTTTGAATTACTGTGTCCTGATGGCATGGTTAAATCCGTAAAACTGATTGTATTATTTATTAAATTATTTTCAGTTATGTATATCTACAAATAGTGTCAATTAATAAAATAATAATGCACAAAATAAAACTGTTTTACTACCATTCAAACCAGGTCAAAACTTGAACTTCCGGGAGTACAGATGTTAGTTCCGAAATACGTTAAATTTGAAAATTATTATCAGTGACGTATGACGATGTAGAAACATTTTTCATGTTATCTGAAAAAAAAATCATAAAAATATTTTCATTTCAAATTAATTTAGCATACAAATTTTTGACCTACCCGTTGCAACAATAACTGAGTTATTGTTTTCGTTTTCGATAACATTAATTCCTATTATATCCACTGGTACGTCGTTTAAATAATTTTCCCCTGCCATTTTTAGGATTTTTTGGGTTCTAGTCATATTGCCCAACTTCTAAAAAATGCACTGCAATATATTCTAACGATATGGAAATAAATAGTAAGTGTGGCAAAAACTCCTATCTACATAATAAAATTATAATTGCTTAAAATGATCATTAATGCAATTATATTAATCTAAAATCCATCTCAATCAAAGAATAATAGATATTTATTGTATGCCACAGAGTCTATTTTATTCAAAAATATTAAATAAATTCAGCAATAACATTGTACTTACCGGACTGCAACAAGTTCGCACTACAGCACTTGGCAATATACGTAGATGGGAGATATTAAGCGCAATAAAGGGACACATGTATTGGGAGATATTACAACAGACGAATTTCAAGGTTTTAATATTTCTTGTGGCTTAGGACAATTTGCCAGCGCATGCATCATTGTCTTTAAAATTTAAAGGCTCATGAATTCGCATCGATATACTAAAACAATTTACTATAATTAGTGGTCTCAAAACTACGAGTATTAAGGTAAATTGGCTTGTCCTGTGAACTGTGAAATATTTAAACTAAAATAATATCACAAAAAATTAGTATCGTTAAAATTTTAAAATTGAAAAGTGGAAGTACCAAAGGCACTAAGTGCCCAATTCGTTGATTTGGGATAATTGAGAAAAACAATTTTGCAAAGTACATTTTTACGCAGCCGTTTTCATATCCCAAAATCCACATTGTATCATGTCTACTACTTTAAACGGAGGGTTATATTTGGCAGATCTTACTACTTCATGTAAGTCGCTTGGGATCAGAGCTTGCATCAGTCTCTTCCTTTTTTATATTAATGAAAAGTCTCTGTCACACGACATAAAGCTGTGACCACTTACTAGAAAGTTAAACTCGATAGATTCAAAAACTCCATGAATAACTAAAAAGAGCAAAACGAAAATTATTATCTTATTTTTGTTTGGTTCTGTGCAGTTATTGCTTCAGAGCAGTAAATGTATTTTTTGTGTTATGCCAGAATTTGAGACTTTAACAAGCAAGATTCTACTTCATTGCCTCCATGGCCTCTTACACCCTCGTGTGACGTACACATAAAACCATAATTAGTATCAGACGTGTGAATCAGTGGCGGCTCGTGCGGGGGCTCTGGGCGCCGCCCTCCCTGGCAAATTCAAAAGGCCCAAGAAATAAAATTAATTAAAACAACAATAACATTTCTCCAAAATAACCTAGATTTACGAAATGAATATATTTTTAAAAAATATCGAAAATAAAGTCTAAGAAGAGTCAGGTTTTAAAGCATGGTGATGCCGGCGTCCATACTAATTTTCATCACTTAACAGTAAAATGTCGAAATGGGCTCCAGATACTCCGTCGCAAGATCGGTCCTAAAGCTTGCGGCGGTCGCCATAAGAAGCAGTGAAAGGTCAGGCGGTAGTATGCAAAATTTAGAACACGCTTTTGGCTCCGTTTAGTCCGGCCACTTCCGGTCCGTGTGTGCCGTTTTTTTTTCGTTTCGTTTTGTTCATGTTTCGCGACTTTTTTAGAAATCTGTAGATTGCTAGACAACTTCTTATTAGTTTTGTTAGACATTAGACTGAAGTTGGCCATGATGAATGGCTGAAGTGGCCATGATGAAAGTGCATGAAATCAAAAACCTTATATTTAGCCGTTTGAGTTTAAATTAAAAAGTTGAAATAAAACATGATGGCCCTCCAACTCCAGAATTGAATATAGGGCAAGAACAGCGACAGTACAAAAACAAAAATGCTTTCAAGCGTATGTTTGACAAAAATATTTACAGCAAAACTGTTTGGATTTGTGGTTGCGAGAAAGAATCCTCGTTTTTCTGTTTCGTACGCCTGCTTTTTGGAGGTGATGATAATTGGTCAAAAAATGGGGTGAACGGTTTAAAGCACCTTTCTATAAAAATGCACAAACACGAAAATAGTGCCAAACATCTAAATAATATTGTCAGCTTTTAGCTTTAAGGAAATACTAATTTGCTACATTTAGAGCTTATGCGGATGAAATTCGTAAGCACAATGAAACTGTAACAAGAAACCGACTCGTACTCTCAAAAATACCAGACATTTTGAAGCTTTGCGGAATGTGTAATCTTGCCCTTCGCGGTCACGACGAGAAAAAAAGTATTGCTTTAATTTGTATTTGTGAGGTTTTTAATGACTTGCATCTAATTTTCTGCGCCCTCCCTGATATATAAGGCACCCGCCGCCACTGATGCGAATTCCCATATTGTAACAAGACAGCTGGCCCAGATAAAACATGTCAAACGATATGCAGCATTTTTCACTGCCTGTAAGTTTTGATGTGATTATTTCTATTTTCATGTATTTTAAGGAAGCTTCTACTTTTCGATGATGAATCTCAAGTTGACTTTTTGCTGCAGCGCTGTTGCTGTTGTTTAGTTTAGATTCCTAATCCAACTTATCGCACATATGACAGGTATCTACTCTAGGTCTGTGGAACTAAGTTTTGGAATGTCTTTTTTTTTAAATACCGCTATAATATTTATAAGTCACTATGGAGTCCCGATATTTTGTTTTGAATACTTTAAAAATCCGATGAATATTTAAATCTAGATTTAAAATTTCTTTTCAGATTGTGCTCTTGCGTAATCGAACACATCTCTTGGAATGGACTCAATATGTTGGTAAATAAGCTGGCGATCTTGTGCGGTAAATTTGTATAGCCTGCTGAAAACTTCATTGTTGATCGGGAACTGTATAACAAATGGAAATATTTCTTTTGCTTTCAGCGACATTTTCGTAGGTTCCATGTCGGCGTCTTTAAATTGAGACAATATTGATCAAACCCATTAAATACGTTGGTAATCTTGGCATACAATTTTTTAAACAGCTGTAGTTGTCTATCATAACTAATATTTTGCAATCAAAATAGCATTTGCATTTGATCTGAAAGAGAGGAAACTTACCTCAGTAACTATTTAGATTAAATAAATTTAATTATGTACCTCTTGGTTTGGCGGAGTTCTGGCTGACATTTGCACTTTTTTCCAATAGCATAGACTTTTCCAGCATTTTTATTTCTTCTTTGCTTTCCTATAAACTGTCTAACACTATTTTCTGCTTTCATTACTTCTAACCTAACCCAACCAGAACAGTTTTCAACAAGAAACACTGTTAGAGCGCAAATAAAATGGTACCTATACCCTTTATAAATAAAATTATCATAGACAACACCTGGCGCCATCTTTTATTTACTTTAAAACTATAATATATCAGATGGCATTTATAGCTTTTGAAGAGATATTGGCAATGGCATATAGAACGTTTTGAGGCAAATATTCATAAAAGCCATATTTTGGCAGTTAGGGTCTTCGGTCCTACCGCGCTTCAATTTATTATGAAATTAAGTCTCTCGCAACTTATTGTGGCCTTGTAAATTGATCCAGATTTTGTCACGACAAACATTTCGTTGGCATTCAAATGATTGTCCTTTTGTAATGATGTAAAGATTAGCAATCCCAGTAGAGCTTTTATTTCGCTCCTGTTAGTTGGTGAAATTGTACTTTTATTTTCTTTATATTTGGAGCAACTAAGAATAATCTAACTATTAATATGTTGCACAATTTCATCAAGTGATTTTTGTGAGAGAAAACAAAGAAATAATAATTTTTTTCCTTTAAGGCGAAAAGAAAATCTGCCTATGGAATGATTTGGGATAGAAGTACGGTCTTGATCCTGATCTGGTATTTCAAGATCTATATGTCTCTTCCGATGTTTACTTGGGCCGCTTTGCACCTGTCATGGTCCATTTCCAACTTAGAAGAGGCTAAAATTATTGGTTTTTGGTCATACCATTGCACTAAATTTATTTTCGAGTCATCTCGTACAGATGGTTCACAATAACCTCTTGGTGACTTTTTTATTTTTTGTTTTTGTGTTAAATGGGCGGAAGAGGGGACTCTGGATTTCATAATTGTACCAGTACCATACATGTTTTTTGAAGCAAAGTTTCTATTAAAGGTATTGTAGTAAAATAGCGATCCATAAAAATATGAGACCCGTTTTTCAGACTCTGCGACAATCTCATCACTGCATATTGATCAACGCCCAAATTTTTAGAGTGTTCATCCAGAAATGTATTTTTTCCTTGATAAACTTCGAAATCAAGCACAAGACCTTCTGGGGTCGCACAAACGAAATTTTTCAGTTCCTCAGGGTTTGGTTTTGGTTTGGTTTTCCTCTTACAAATTGTTTAAGACCACATATCCCCGTAAAGGGAATCATTTGCTCATCGACAGCAACATTTTCCTGTCTTTCTAATTTTAGACATCCCTGTCGTACCTTTTCTACTATTGGTCTTACTTTCCACAGTGTATCATCCTTTTTTACGTTTTCCGGAACTTCATTGTCGACCACGACTTTCACATGGCTTCTGATAGAAAAGAACCTATCAGGAGTCAAATTTTTTGCAATCGATTCAGCACGCGTTGGTTTTGCCCAAATCATCTTGATTCTAGGATATCTTAAGCAAGAAGTTAAGATTGTAATTCCAACAATTTTTTTTATTTCCTCAGTAGTTAAATTCATAACCTTCACTCTTAAAAATATGTTGGTAGTGATAACTAACATTTAGTCAATACAGCCTTTTCTTTTTGTGAAAGCGGACTCAACCGAAATTTAAGTCATCGTAACTAAAACAGAATTGTTGCAGATGTACTAGTTAACACACCTAAATATGTCAACTAAAGGAGCATTTAATTCTAGATGCACTAACTAATGGTTGGGTTCAAACTAATTGAAATATATGTTACTTATACTAAGATTTTTATACTAAGATTTTTATACTAAGATTTATGTTGCCACTCTAATTTAGATTAATTTTTCTAACATAGACGAAGGTTGTTATGACCTATTTTATAAGGAAGCAGAAGTAGATAAGGTTGGCCGGTACAGATTTACTCCCCCCACCACTTTTTTGATTGGTCGACCCCACTTGATCCCCGCCTCCAAGCATCGGATTGGTCGGCCCCCACTTAAACCCCGCCTTCAAGCACCTGATTGGTTGACCCCCTTCCAGCAAGGCGCGTGCTAAGTTCCCAGTTCAAACTACGCATAGGAGGGGAGGGATTGTAGCATAAAAGGCTGAGAATCTCAGCTAAACGATATTAGTAATACAGTGTTCTAATAAAGTCAGAATAAAGTAAAACAATGGACCTACAATCCAAATTGTATATTTATAGTGGTACTCCATTAAATGGACAACGGGAAGAAATGGAATCGATTCAAAAGGAAGAAAAAATGTATTTTCAAAAAACTACTAGTTGTCTAACCGAGGATAGACTCAATACTCTTGTGGATGTTGACCGCTACAATTACGATACTGGCGATTCGGATGAAGATGAATCCGGCACCGAGGAAGCAGTTTTGGGAAGTGATTGTGAAGAAGAATGGTTAGTGAAAATTAAAAAAATTAATGCTTCAGAAGCTGTGAAAGAGAACTATTTAAAACGTGAAGTGTGCGTAATGCAGCCATACATATTAGTCACATCATGGCGGGTGGCACGTACAGTCTGTGTCACGAGTGTTACTTTTTATTTGCCATAGAGCAACAATGTGGTAAACACATACCATTATAAGCCTGCCATGGATTGTTGTAAAGTTGAAATTAAATGTAAAGTGTGTGAGCAAGTTCTACATCAGATAATTTTTCCAGAGGTCTGTGTAATTTGTAACAAACCAGATGTGCAGAAAGTCACAAACCATAGAATTGAAAAAACAACTTTAGAAGAAAGCATTTGAGGATTTCTTTGAAGATTTAAATTTACAAAATTGTTTAACCATTATAAATATACATTTAAAAAATTGTTTGACCATTATAAATATACAATTTGGATTGATAATAGATTTAGTTTAATAAGTATTTGCAGTCCCAACTTTGTGTTTATATTTTCCTTCACATTTAACATTTTCCTAACTTCATTTTTATTCTTGCGATAGATAAATAAGAAACTTATTGAGAGATAAGATTTTATTTATAACTGCATAATATGTTTACATTCTTATGTTTAACAATTATTTTTATTCTTACTTTATGTTTATATCCTCCATTTACACACAAGTTGCATTTTAACTAACATAATTTTTAATTCCGGTGATAAGAGAGGTTATAAAACTTAATCAAAGATAATGTTTTATTAGTAACAATTCTTATAATTGTATAGTAGTTTCACATTCTCCAATGCACAATGACAAGCTTCTACCAATTTATGAAAATGACACTCAGGAACCTTCTTATATTTACTTAATTTTGGAAGTCGGAATGATAATAATGTTTTCACTGTCTAAAACTTTTTGTAAAAATTTTGTCTTTTCAACTCCTTTTACATATACTTTTGGTTTATTAAATAAAAAATATATATTTTTAAGAATATCAATCTCATTTAAGTCAATGTATCCACATTCCCAGTCTAAGCCATGATATGTTTCACACCATGTAATAATTTTATTATCTTCAGGAGACAGCATGTTTCTTTTAAATGGGGGTTTAAATAAAAAATTTGAAAGGCGAAATTAATCGTAACTTACCACTTCTTTAGGATTGTAAGCAAAGGAACAAGCGTGCCCTTGAATGCCAATAAAAATATGTGAGGTGCGCTCTTTCATGGTGTGCAATCAAGTGAAGTATTGCTGGTAAAAATTCGCTTTTAAAATGAACTTTGTGGTGAAGTTGCTTTAATTATAATAAAGAAAAATAAAATATGTTACAAAAAAAATATATTTAAAAATAAGCGAGATATACATACAACTAGTTACTAAACTAAAAATTATACTTATAATTAAAAATTCTTTTACATAACTTTTTTGGTTGTTTCCGGCGCACTGGTGAACACTCCAAATAATTTATTTGAACAGCGCACGGTTTAGGATTGTAATTAAAGTTGTTGACGCTGTCACTGCTACTGCCGAGACACTTTTTGATTGTCACTGCATAACCTGAGTAAACCTGAAGAAGGGTTGCTGTGTCGGGGGCGTTGTTGAACATCGGCGGTGGTGGTGTTGTTGGGCAGGTGACGGACTCTGGAAGTCCACTTGGGGAATTTGGTCTTGTGGGAATATCCCAAATCCAACAATAGTGCTTCTGCATCCGAATGAAGCGTGTTGCAAAATTCACTAAACTCTTTAAAAGTCATTTTTGATACTTTTTCACGCAAAGCTTCACTCATGGTTAATTTCATCGTACTATAGCGTGTTAATTAAAGGTAAGTATGGTTAAAAGGCAAGTGTTGTACTACTAAAAGAAAACAGTAAGCGGTTAAATATGGAGTGAAGCAAGCTCCTCCCATATGGAGAAAAATGCGGGAGAAAGGACCCACCCAACAAAAAAGTTTTTGATTTGTAGCTTTACTATTGGAGATATGTTCTTAAAAGTGGGCGGGTTCGTAGACACCAAAGTACATCCCCTGAAATTCCGTGCGCATGTCTAGCACGCTCGGTATGCGCGTGGTACGCATTTTGGTCCACTGCGCAGATGTCAAAAAAACAAAGAAAAAAAAACAAAAAAAAGTTGACCAAAAACAAAATAAAAAAAAATAAATAAGAACAAAATAGAAAAAGGAAAAAAACATGCGCGCATGGGCGACTGGTACTGTCTGGCACCAGAGGTCGACTACCAGTTGTCGACCGTTAAGCCCCGCCCACTCAGACCGATTCTCTTTAAGTTCTCTTTCTGCTTCGCATTCTTTACTGTCTCCAGTCGTACCTTGAGCTCGATAAAATACA
The DNA here is from genome assembly GCA_963971165.1 of Philopedon plagiatum. Taxonomy (NCBI): domain Eukaryota; kingdom Metazoa; phylum Arthropoda; class Insecta; order Coleoptera; family Curculionidae; genus Philopedon; species Philopedon plagiatum. Next base: position 70,190,620 of record OZ020195.1, on the reverse strand, counting down.
GTTGTGCCTTCTTAAATTCCGCTCAGTATATTTCAGTGTTTTATATTCCGCTCCGCTTAATTTGACATCTTGTGTTTTGTTATATCTATTTTTCTGTAAGTATGGCTTTGATTGATTTAACTGCCTTTGATTTAAAATATGCTTGTAAGGTTCATGATTATATGGACTGCCAGTTTTGTGAAATAACTGATGAACAGTTAGTTGCACTTGGCTCGATCAATAACATTGCAAGTGAAAGCTTCAGCAATATTAAAATAGAGGATTATATGATAAATAATAGCGATGAAGATCTAGATGACATGTCTAATAATATAATCGTCAAATATTGAAATGAAGACTCGTGTCATGCTATTTCCGAGATCGAAGCGCAATCCGCTTCTGAAACTGATGCAACTCGCTCACCTATAGTTTCAAATTTTAAAGAATCTGATATTTTACCAAATTTGTACAACTGCTTGAAGAGTGCATCAAGCTATAATTATAATGAAATTTCCGCTTGAACAGTCAATTTTAATTAGGTGGAGTATGTTGGGATTTATAAAAATAATGTTAATTTTACGACAGAATCAATGATACAGGCAGAGACAGACAGACACCCGGACCAAAAAAGAGAAAAAATTGTAGATTTGACCATTTTAGCGGAAGAACGGGAAGAAACAATCGTACACGGAGACAGGCACACGAATGAAGAAAGCGAAAAAACTGTTGCTGTGATCATTTACTGTGCGATTTTATATCAATTCGTTTCAATTTTAAGATAATCTGTGGAACGCAGTCAGCCACATGGTGGGCCGAAAAAGGCCAAAAAAAATTTTTTGGGGATTTTTCTATAGGGGTAGTGAAAAAAAGTTGTCTTGGGTGTGCTCCATGACACATGCAAAAGGCTGAATTTTTTAATTAATATTTAGCCGCGCCCCGGGGGGGGTTGAAGGGGTCAATTTTTTTAATTATTTTTTTAAAGTCAGGGTGGTCTAAAAATGCCTTTTTGTGATAAGTTTGATGCGTTAAAGAAAACTGGACGTTATCATTTAAGTTTTAGCCGCGCCCCCGTTGGCTAAAAGGTTTCCAAAATGGCCTTCCATCGTACTCCTAATAGTATCTGTATGCAGCTCTTCGCCTGGTTCAATATTCAGTTTAAGTTTAATAAATATAAAGTAATTAAATATCTAAGACGAATTTTATTACTAACAGTTGAATGTTAAACCAGCCCAGAACTCACCACGGGGAGGTGGCTGCACCTCGAGTTCCACCCGCCCGCCCACCTTACATCTTCTCAATTCGTATTAGTTTATTTTAGTTTTATAATACTCGCCTTTATTTTCGAAACTAGGCAATTCTGCCCGAGCTTTAAGCTTCACCCTTATGTAACCATCACGTGCGTTTGGCCCACATACTGTTGAAGAAGCATCTGTAATTATTTTCACAGTTCTTTCGACCGCCTGGGTATGACACGGAAAACTTTTAAGGATCGGTATTTCTTGATCTTGTATCATGCGAAGAAGCTCTTCATCCCCTATATGCATTATTAGTGGTGGTTCAGAAACAGTTTGAAACCAGTCGATCAGTTCAATGTAATCTCGAGCTGCAAAATTTATTTTTGGAACTCTAAAAATTCTGACATTCTCCTTTTGAGTATTTTTTCTTGCTTTCATAATCCTTCTTATAGCCAACTCTCTGACATGCGACCGTTTATCTGCCAACATAGCAATTAAAATATTTTCTGCATGTGCGAAGTATGCATTGTCCGCTATGACTTTGTCAATGATTTTCCTAATATTATCAGGAAAATGTCTAGTGGCCTGTATGGTATCCCATAGGTGGCGTGCACCATCTTGTATATAAGGATTTGTTTTGATTTTAAACCACAAAGGTGCATATACTTTTGTGATATATTCAACTAGCACAAGAAAGGTCTCAGTTGGCTCCTTTGTAGAAATATATAGCCGCAGTATTCGATTTGCTGTGGTTAACCACCTTGCGTGGCTTAGCTTTCCTGGATTTCGGGAAGCAAGATTCTCGGAGCACTGTCCACTTTTTATTGCTTGACAAATGGCATACAAATATTGTTGATCTGTGCTTAAATCTTTTTTATCTAACTCTGGTAGCTCAATGTCTACTGGCGTGAATTCTACAACAGGAGATTTTTCGCAATCACCAAGTAGCGATCCTATTGGTCCTGACAAAGTATACGGTCCTTTTGTTTGGCCGTCAAGCTTTTGTAACAAGTGCCTTAGTGGCAGTTCATTAGCATGTAAAAGACAAATGCTCCACTGAAGTGGTTTGTCCAGCTGAGTTTCAAGTAATCGGATGACGCCTCCTTTCCAACCTGTGTTCATGTTTGTACCATCGCAGCCTATCACAGTAAGTTTTGTTGTGTCAATGTTATGATCTCTTATAAAACACATCAATCCTTGTACTATATCAGCTGCTTTCACTGGTGGCACTAAAGATACATGTCCGAGGTATTTGCTTCCGGGTTCTTCAATTAATGCAATGTGTTCCTCAGCTTGCAATACCCGACGTCCTTCTTGTTGAGTCATGGTATGATCCTTGCGTCCATCAAAATATAACCCCTCAATACTTTTTAAGCCAGATAATTCGAGCTCTCTAACCTGTTTTCTGCTCTTCTCAACTTCTCTTCGTATTTTATTCTTATCTATGACCTTGACTTGTTCATTAGCAGATACCAAGTTCATATCCTCTAAAACCGCCGTCGCAATTTTTGCGACATTTCGGCTTGACGTACCTGTCAAATCAGCCGCTTTAGCTGTACTTGTGAGCGCCATTCTCATTTGAGTTAGACTATTTAGCATTTGTTCAGTCCTTTGCCTCTTTTCGAGGGGGTAGCTCCATTTGAAATCGGTATCATCTTCACTTTTGTCAGACACATCCGTGCTTGAATCTGAAGAAGATTCTGATCTACTGAAAAAACTAGTCTTGCGTTTAGTAGAAGAAACTCTGCTGCAACTGGCTGTTGGTTCAAATGTATTTATATTTTTTCCAGAAGGCTTATTATCTTTTTCTTTTCTATTTGCTTTTTCTTCAAGTTTCTTCGTAGCTATTTTGTCGAGGGGGCCAATACGCATTTTACGCTCATTTCTTTGGTCCGTTATAAAAGGCCATTCTGCCTTCGGTATTTTCTTTTCCTTATTACTAAGGCACGGATTTTCTTACGAGGTCGTAAAGAGGTCACACTACAAACATAGGCGTGCATAATTTTTAACAATATTTAAATCGTTTATGCACTGAAAAAAGTGATAGTAAAATCACAAAGTATTTACAAGAAAAATGAGGGAAATATATACATACATTTTTAAGTAAATTTTATATTTTTGTGATTTTTCATAAATTTACTAACTTTACACAATTATACATATAAAAATAATTCTTTCTGTGAAATTTCCACGTATATTTTTGGTATTTGTAAAACTAAACGGTGCTTTTAATAAATCCATAAAGAAAATGTAAAATTACATTCGGTTTGTGAATAGAACATGTGACAATACAATAACATTTAGTTACATTACAATTACAATATGTATGTATAATTACTTACAGAATGTGAATTCACAAGGTCCTTGTAAACGCTTACCAATAAGACGTCAGTAGTGGATCACGTGATGCATCTTTACGAGAACACGGAAAGCTTGCCTCGACCGCCATTTAAAGCCCCCCACAGACTACGATGTTTTTCATCCGTTCGCATCGCTGCGATTCGAATCGGCGTGCCAAACTGATAGTCTATGGCCGAAAACGGTCGTTCCGAACCGTCCGTTCTAATATCTGTCCAATATTGAATTTCAACACGACGTGACGGTTCAAATCGCCGATGCGAACGGATGAAAAACATCGTAGTCTGTGGGGGGCTTAACAGCATTTTCTTATTCGCGCGTGTGTGTGTGTGTGTGTGTCTAAGCAGGTTAAAACCGAACTACCAAAGATGTCCTGATTTAGAGTTGATATGTTATTGTTAGAATTTGTATATTGGTTTAACTGTATTCGCCAAATCAGTAAATGTGACAAAATGTGTAAAATTAATTTTTCTATTTTTAAAATAATGGGAATATGTATATCACCAAAACTGTTTCGTTGCGAGGCCACATATATATTTTGTATAAAAGGGATAATAATACTAAAATATGTTCACTTTTCATGGCTTTTATTTATGTGTCTATTACATAACATAATAATCATATAAATTGTGTGTTAATGAAAATGTATTTGTATTTTGAAATATATATTTTAGCAGTTTTACAATGCGATATTACAAAATATCTTAATTATTAAAAGTTTTGTACGTTGTAAAATTCATACATTACTCTAACATTCCGTGGTAATATTACAAAAGTATGTAAATTTACCAAAAAGTTACGTAAATTTAGAACGTACTTTTATGCAAAATCTGTGAAAATGCCATCTTCTCCTACAAGAAATTTGTACTTTGACAATGTGTTTTTCCTAAAGTAATGCTATGTTAAATTAAGTTCACAAAGGCTTTCTAAAGTAATTTTACAAGAACAGTGTACCTATATAATTGACTGTCACAATATTTTTGTAACTTTGCAACAAATTCAGTGCTCGCACTAAAAGCGGTGACTTTCCAGAATTAGTTTTTCAGTGTGACCTGTATAACAACTACATGTTCCACTTATGTGTTTTAAATGGCTTAAAATCATTACAGTACCAAAGTTTGTAGGCGAATACGATGGACAAGTCCATGGTTTGTGGTTTCGGTAACAATATTTATTTTATTATATTGTACAAATTAAATATTCGTTTTACTTTAAAAAATATTTTGCGCTCTTAGCGATATCGGATTTCTTACAAAGTCGTAAAAGTTTATGTTTTACCACATGCTCAATATGCTCATATTGCACTAAAGCAGAAAAGTTAAAACGTAAAATAAGAAAAGTGTACCATTTATTAAAAGAAATGTTTTGCAACAAGCCGACAAGGTTCATAAAATTACAAAACGTATATGCCTTAAAACGTTTCTTTTCATATATGGTACAGACACAGTTTAAAGAATAATATATTCTGTAAACTTTGCTACAGATACAAACACCTAAGTTATTATTGAAACTAACTATTTAATTTTCACATGTGTTTTGAATTGCACGATATGATGAGAATTTTCTCAAAGTTTTCTGCCGTAAAACTTGCCCTTTTATAATTTCCAATATCGCGGAGACGTGAAAAACTTCTTTCCACGTCACAACTGGTGACAGGAGCGTAGCGAAAATGTTCATAGGCTGTACTATTTTCACTTTGTAATTTACTAAAGATATTTTTTAATTGAATATATCCTGGGTTTCTCCCGAGCGCTTTCGGAATATACAGTTTAAGCTTTTGCCCGATGTCACATGGTACTGATTTTAATTTTTCTATTGTAGTATCAAACAACCTGAACGATTGCACTAGTGCTACGTTTTGCGTCTCCAGTTTTTCAATTATTTCTGGTATAGAACCAAAATTTGTGTTTAGAAATTCCAAGTCTTCTTTTATGCTTGGATCCTGTAAAATGCTCTTACATTTTTTAACACTTTGCGCATCGTCTTTTAAACTCTCCACCACAGTTTTAACCGCATCAAAATGAATGTTATAATACTTAGCTGCCAAAAGCCACGTACCCCACCGAGTAATGATGGGCTGGGGAGGTAACGGAATACTTGGACACATCTGTTTAAAAGTGTTAATTCGTGAGGGTGACTTGAGAAATATTTTTTTTACTTCACTAATTAAAGTGTCAATTACAGGATAAGATTCGCGTATTACTTCACAAATTCTATGTAGACAGTGTGCAAAACACGTAACATGAAGTATGTTTGGGAAATGTTCTTTTAATTTTTTACCAGCTTTTAACATGTACGCCGCACTGTCAGATAAAAAAAGGACAACGTTTTCTTGCAAATAGTCTGTTTCCGAAAACAAAGAATAAAGGCTTTCTTTGGCTGTCTCGGTGATGGTTTCATGGTTTGTCTTTGGTATCACTTTACTAGATATCAAAAATGAGTGTTCGGATTGAGTAGGATTTAAAGGCCCTACTATAACATTTGCAACACTTCTTCCTTTAATATCTGTGGTTTCATCAATACTTAACCATAATTTTGTCCCTGAAAGTCTTTGTTTTATTTTCCGTACAGTCGTATCGTAAACTTTATCTACATAGTTTTTTCTAAGGGTTGACTCGTCAGGTACGGAATGATGGCAGTATTTTGCAAAGAACTGTTTTAAACGTGGATGGGTTAGTTTGTATAGGGGAATATCAGCTGCAACAAACGCCTCACACAAGTCCAAACAAAATGCCGTTTTGTCCACATCGTCAGTTGTTTCTGTATGAAATTGAAAATAACAATAAGTTACAATAGTTACCCATTTAAAAATATAATAATAATACCTTTAGGTTGTGACGGCCCAGGTATGGATTCAGTCTTCTGTAGATGCTGGGGACCATACACATGTCGATCAATATGCGCTTGTCCGTTACAAACAAATTCAGATTTGCAGATATTACACCACACACCATTTTCACTTTCGAATAAAAAACTCGAATGTGGCAATAGCCATTCTAACTTAATTTTCTTAGTAGCACTCATTGTAATTTACAAGTGAAGCACAAGCTGAGCGTAAGTAAAATGTTCTTAAACGACTGCTACTTTACTAGCGAAAGTCTTGTAAATTCAACGCCACAAAAGATAAAGGTGTAGTAAAAACCATTCATATTTAAAACCATAAATAGCGGCCGCACGAGCCTGCCAATACAAATCACTGATTCGCCAACACAAAGGTCTTTTACCTGTGTACCAGCTCTTTTCTCAGAATTGTGAACGGTCAGTCTTTTGTTGCCAGAAGTACTACGTTATTTAGACAATGTCACCCATATTTAGGGATTTTATTTGCAGAAAAGTTTTAATGCTGTATCTTATACCTGCGTAAATACATATTTCAAAACCTATTTAATGGAAGTAAATAAACAATTTTAGACCAAGGGTAATAGTTCGACACAGAATTTTCGAAAATGCCTATTAAACATAGGCATGTTTAGGTAAATTCATCATTAGACACGCTACAACCATAACAACTTTTCTCCGATACAATAGATAATCATTTACCTGCCGTGACGCCTATGGGACGCTTGTTTACTAGAATGTATTTCCTGGAGTGGTTTGGTGACTTTTCGCACTGCATTGGAGAGAGTTATTTGCACCAAATCAGTTTATTTCTGTAGGATATTATTCCTAATTACGGCAAATATAACTCCAGTAACAGTACAGTTAAATAACTCAAATGTGTTCAATATATAGGAAGTATATTTTTGATTCAGTAAACTAATGGAATAGAAAGATAAAAATAGTAGTTTACATTGTTATTGGCGTAACCAACGTTATCCCGTAGTTCGTCCTGCCGTATAACTCACCCAGAATAAAAATACCAAAAATTAATACTAAAGAATTTACTGATGTTTGTTATTGTTATTGTTGGCAGTTCGCACAAATAATTGAATGGAAAAACCCAAAATCCGGGCCCTACTTATTACATTTACAAACCAAAAGACTAGCGCACTTGCACGAATAAATATCAAACAGCTTTCTCGCTTCAGACTTAAATATTTCTAATTTTGCTTTAAAGGAAGCAGAGTCTCGGTTTTTAATGGGCTTTGTGAGGTTTCTATATTTTTTGTTATATATTAAAATCATATCCACTATACGTTTGTGACTTACAGTTGGAAGTGATGCCCGATTCCAAATGACTGCAACTTTTTGTGCCACAATATTCGCAATGTCGTTTAAAGGAGGTTCTTTACTTCCGTCTCCTTTTAACTGCGATCGGACACTTCTAAAACATGTAATAATTTGCTCATATGTCGGAAGGAAAAGCACTTGTTCCTCATTTAAGTCTTCAGCTTTCTCAAACAAATAAATCTTATCACATAGACGAGTTTTAATAATTGTATTTTTAGACATAGTTATAGTATTAATACACTAACTTCAAAAAGCTTAACAACTTACCTTAAAAAATCGTGATAACCGTTATTGCTCTAGTTACTGAGGATTAAAAACACGTGCAACATGAACGAGCTCTGTCCACAAACTAAGTTTCTTAGTTGCCTCTTTACGCGCTGCCGCAATGTTGCTTAGCAACTGTCAAGGTCTCCGAACTGTCAGTGGCGTAGTATAAGCGAATTAATATTCCGCTTTTAAATAAACAAAAAGACACTGGGGCGCGGCTTAGACATAAAATATAAGGTCCAGTTTTTTTTTATGCATTGAGGATATCATCACAAAGTGTTTTTAAGTTACCCGTAACAAAAAAACGTTAAAAGAAAAAATACCCATTTTACCCCCCCTGGGGCGCGGCTGGATATTTTTTTAAAAATCCAGTTTTTTGTGTGCGGTATAGGATACACCTAAGACAAGTTTTTTTCACTACCCGCAATAAAATTTCAAAAAAAAATTTTTTCGGCCCACCCCATGTAGTGAAAGTCAGAAATAATAATTTCATAGGTTCCGGTTAATTGCGATTTATCCAATAACAAGCTTAGTAAATAGTAGGGCGGGAAATATGAAATTAGTCATTTAGTTTTAATTTTAAGTTTGGTCAGTCAGTCAAGACCGGAGTTTGTTAGCTCTTTTAGTTTTTTTTTTCGCGCGGTTTTTCCGAGGCTCTGCATTCGCGAAATCGCGGTTTCCGGATTTTCCGGGTTTTCGGGGAAACTGGACGTTTTCCCGCTCAGAGGGTATTTTTTTCGGATTGTACTACCTCGAAATAGTCTAAGTGAAATTTTTGGTAGAAATCTGAAGATGAAAATTTTCGGATGGAAGATGAATATCTTTTACGTATGGAAATTTTTTTTGCAGAGAATATATTTTTTCCAGAAGTGTCGGGAAAACTTGTATACTAATGTTTTCGGACCCATAGTTAATTATTTATAAAATCATTAGAGCCAGCAATTACAATTACATAGTCATGATAAGTAAAATCTTTCAAACGGATATTAAGAATATTATTGAAGTTAGGTTTAATAATTGACATGATTTTAAATTGTTTCAAATTATTTTGTCTTGAAAGAAAATAGTGAAGATACCTGCCATAATCACCACATAAAATCAATATTTTTTTTCTGTTATCAGAGTTTAAAATATTTTTATTTATTCCATTTTTCCATGTGTTTCATTATTTTCTGAATTTTCATTTGAATTTTCCTTCACAGATTTCATATAAGCATTATTTTTAGTTAAATTTTGATAATCTTTTTTAAAATTACCATTCGTGGTTTTCATTATAGGACACTGAACACGACAATTAGAACTTTCTATTTCTTGTAGTGTATTTTTGTTTATGGATTTATTATTTTTTTATTGGTTTTAACAGAAACTTGACAGCTGATATTAAGTGTAGTTACTATTTCAGAAGTAGATATATCATTTTTCTGGTCTTTTTTATGAAGAAGAAGTTTCATTAGATCTAATTGTTATTGAATTATTTGTATTTGTTTAATAATTGATAAATTTAAATTGGAATCATCTTTTGTCTCAAAATTTTATTTGCATTTACTTTAAACCTAATAAACAATATCTTTTATTTTGTTTAATAAATCAAATTCTTGTTTTGATAGGCTAGCACATGACATATGACAAGACTTTTTACAGTGACCATTACATGATATTTTGTTTTGATTACTTCTAATAGTTTTCATACAAGAATTACAACAGGCAGAAACACTCTTTTTTCACACTCTATTTTCGGATTTATTTTTTTATTTAATTTTGATTTTTTAATTTGACTTGATTATTATCACTTGCAACATTTGAAATTTTTATATTAGAGTTTATTTTAGGATAATTATTTTCTCTGTTATTAGATATATTTCCTGAAAAACCTGCTTGCTTCAAATCCTGACTAGAAATTTTGAATCTTTTAACAAAATCTTTAAAAACATTATTTTGTGAATACTTCTTTTCTAAATACTCATCATCGCTATCACAACTAAGGATATGGTTGCTTTTAATTTTGTCCAATATTTCAAAGCCTTTTAACTTAGATGACACTGGTATTTAATTTTGACTTTTTCTGACGCAGACAGTGACAGATTTTTATTTAATTTTGAACCAATTTTCTTTTTTGGTTTATATACCATTTTCCATAGTAATAATTACTACTCCAATATATTGTAGAGCTGGATACTTGATCTTCAATTAAGTTTAGTTTCAGTTAATTATCTTTTTGAAAATATTGTATAAAAACTTGTAAAACTAATAATAAAAAGGTAAAATGTATAACGTATAATTTTACCACAGGTAAGTGTAAACCCAACTACTTACAATATCTACATTCTTAACAAAACTATCTATTTACAACTTTATCATACTAGGGCATAATCCTAAACAACTTTAAGAAGTTTCAGCTCACTGATGATATCATTGAGCTTAGTGTCATTTGGTCTCAATGACCTAATGGAAAACTCACAGGGAGCTACTGCGTCCTTAAATTCATCTTTGAATTTATGTGGTGCAGGAGTAAGAAGCTGCAGTTTATTACAATATCCTACTCTGCCTTTATTAGGAGTAGCAGGAGATCCATATGCTTCTTTATAATATGTTAAGATGTCTTCTAAGTATGTCTGAAAGTTGTCTTTTTTATGTAAGACATAATCCACTAGTACATGAACTAGGAAGAATACCATATGGACATTATTAGCTACGAGGATGGATTGAAAAGTTCGCGGCCTGACTATGAAAACGAAAGTATACAGAAATCAAATTATTTTTATTTTTCTACGTAATCACCCCCTAGCTCGATGCACTTTGTCCACCGGTGTTCTAATGCCATCACACCACTAAAAAAATCGATTCTTCGAGGCTTGCAAAATAGTCATCCACGGCGGTTTTGACCTCTTCATTGGATGAAAATTTCAATCCTCCTAAGTGTTTTTTCAGATTCCGGAAAAGATGGAAGTCCGAAGTAGCCAAATCAGGCGAATACGGGGGGTGTGGTAACAATTCAAAGCCACAGTTATGGATTACGGCCATCGACTCCATAGACGTGTGAACGCGAGCGTTATCTTGATGGAACAACACTTTTTCTCAGCATACCGGGCCGATTTTCTTTTAGTGTTTCACGCAGATGACGCAACAGGCTACAATAATATACCGAGTTTATTGTTTGACCTTTTTCTAGGTAGTCCACCATTACTACCCCCTTGGAATCCCAAAAAACCGATGCCATTACCCTGTTCGCCGACAAAATTGTTTTTTGCTTTTTTAGGTGTGGATGATCCGGCCCTTTTCCACTGTTTGGATTGTTGTTGTGATTCAGGGGTATAGTGTGTGTAGGTTTTGAGGTTTCACAAATAATGCCGAAAAAATAATATTAACTTTCAACATATACTTTTTTATTTCTTTTTTTATTTTGATTAAAAAACTTTTGTATGCTTTATTTAGAAAAATTTTGGGATCTTTTATATTTAAATTTGTAATAATACCAGTCCTTATCCTTCCCTGAAAATATGATTCAAGATCTTGCCATACTAAATGTTTAGTCAGATTTTTAAGGATAACAGAATTACTATAAGTTTGTCGTTTTTTATTTTTAAAATTTTCCTTATAATGATTTAAAATTGCTAAACTTGATTCTATTTTCGCTAAACTTCCAATACATTCAAGTTTATTTTTACAACAAATGTTAATTATTTTAATTGTTCCATTTAAATATTTTATCCAAAATAAATATTCATCTTTTGTTTTAATTAAACGTTTTACCTGCTCAAGTTTACCAAGAACTGAACTCACTAGGTGATCTAATGTTTGTGAACTGACCTTTGTTGGAGTACTCATGATATATACGTATGCTATTAAATTATCTTGTAACTGATTACTTTTGTGGACCCTTGTGGATCCTTGTGGACTTGTGACTTTGTTAGTATTACAGGCAATTAATAACATAGGCGTAAATACAACTCAGAAGGTAACTAACATGCTGTTAACTTCGATAATTATATCTATATAACTCAAGGTTTGTTGTCATCAACGGATTTCTATGGTATAAGGTAGTTATCAGGCAAAGGTCATATCTAAGTGTCACATATTTGGTAATGTACATAGTCTCACGTAAGGTAAATACTTAAAATCAGGTAGATAATTTCTCAAAATCTGGTAAAATCTCAAATTCGTGTATTTTCATCATCACGTAAGTTACGACTTCGTTATAACGTACTGTATTATGATCTGTTACTACCCCATCGAACAGTAAATCAGTAACGGGATATGTGTCCGTATGTCATTGTCGGTATTTTCTTGTATTCTCATTATCATACTCCTTAAACTGAAGTGTTTATTTTGAATTGCCAAAGCAAAAATTTGGTCTTTAGAACTAACTAAAGGAACGGAAAAAAAATATAAATTCTTATTTCCGAACTTAAATTAAATATAAGAAAAACATTCTTTTCGATTTTCTTGATTCAGAAACAAAAAAAACATTAACATCGTTAGTTTAAGTAAATATCATACAAAAAGCAGGCCTGAAATCACACCCAACTCCGTAATTAAATGAGGATTTGTGAAAGGATCCACAATATATTTGGGCTATTTACAGGACGAGGTAGGCAGGTAAACCAAAGAAAAGTCTGAAATGTATATAATACTTTTTAAAAATTCTAAAAATGAATGTGAACATCTGGTATCAATTCTGTATATTAAATTAGTTGTAACTGGTATCTTTAAAATCAAAATTTAACTCTTCTAGTTCATCATTTAAATCAACGTCATTATCGGGATTTTCGTCAGTACTAGTAGATGGTTCTTTAGTGAGTCGACAAATTAGAAATATTCTGAAAAAAATCAGCTTTTTTCCGTAATTGGCATGGTAAGGCCATTTAGCATAGTTGTTTTAAGTGCTGCAGTGGACTGATTACAGGTAGGATTGGTATTACATACCCCAGGTGGTCTTGAGAGGGTCTTGATTGAATAACCGCACAGGGAAAAATATAAACTTGCCTTTCAACCGATTCCATTAATGCGTGATTGCTCTTAAGGTTATTTCTCAACCGTGAATGAAATGCGAAAAACTAATGTGAATTTAAAGTACAAGTAATTACAATGACGGGTTGTATATAACACAATGTATTTATTACAAAATGTAAAGTGTGTAATCACATTATTACAATTTTTTTACTGCAAATATTGCACAAGAAATTAGGAAATAACAACGTAATTAACGCCGCGAGGCATATAATTCCTACACCATAAATTAATTTTGGGGTAATGTTTGTCTAGATAATTTTTCAACAAATAAAATATGTTTACTTACTTACTTTTCAATTGCCATTGAAGCTATGACTTTCGAATCATCAAATATATTTGAGTTGTAAGGGGCTATACCAGTTCTTTCAAAACCCTTAACAATATTGGTGGAACAAATGTCTGAGGAAAGGCTATCTCTGCATATTCTGCAATATTTTCAATGGACGCTGTTATTCCAGGATGGTTAAGCATCCAAACATCAAGGCGCTTGTTATAATAGGCTTTACAAGGGCCAAAGCAAGTCACTTCTAGCGGCTGCATTTTGTGACTACAGTGGGGGGCAGCGTTTGAAGGGATATTCCATTATATTTACAGAATTTTAAAACACTGTAGTCACATTGATTGCAGCTTGTTGTTTCGACGATGTGTTCCATGAACTTTAAAAAGTTTTCGGCAGTCATCCACCCACTTTTATGTGCGACTCCCTTGGATCTAGGTGAAGCATTATTCAACATATCGTTACTTTAGAGTTACACTCTTTTACATGCAATATGAATAAATAAATAATGAGAAATAATATCGTAGTCGTTATGCCGCACTATGGGAAGATATTTAAAAATGATTAGTATTTAAGTATTTGTACTTGTTGCCGTCTAGTTTTCTACATATAAAACTTTAATATAATGTTTTTTTGCGCTAAGTTTATCGGGGATTTACATCAAGTTTAGTTGCTTCTTTCCTGGAGGACAGTGTTATATGTTTTTTTATACCAAAGTGTTTTCAGTACTATAACATAGTTGCATGTTTTTCTTCAATATTCAAAATTTAAAAGAAAAAATTAAATTGAATGCGATATTTTCTCCAATTTCGAATATTTTTGCCATATAGAATATAAATACAAATCAACAAAAATGTGTTTTTTTTTAGTTACGACACACTATAGAAAATTATAGGAAAAACTTGGCCATTAATCCAAATTGCAAGTATCGGAATTAGGTCCTATGCTGTGAGAGAAAGAGATAGATATATTTTGCGATGTTGCATTCGTAAATCGCACATAGTGACACGCTCCCGCGCGCCATCAGTTCCGGATCAACTGTTTTAGACTACGTTTGTGTCACAAATTATGAAACTAAAGTTTTAGAAATAAGATTGCGAAGTACCTTGCAAGTTTTAGTGGAATTTATATTTGGTATAACAAATGGAGGTTCTATCCAGAGGTTAAGTAACACTTAACATTGGTATTCTATTATTTACTTTTGAATTGCGAGTAGTTTTATAAATTAGCTTTGACATTTTTTAATAATTTAGTCTTTTGTGAAATTTAATATATTTCCTCTCATTTTCCAACCATAAATTTAGCAGAAAGTGCCTCTTTATAAAAAGTTCTGCATCGTGAGAAAATAGCATTTCCATTCAAAAATTTGATCTAGTACATACAGGTGGCAAAATAATTTAAATTTAAATTGTGACTTTCAGCTGTTTAAGCCACCCTGTATTGTCGTACATCAAGTTTATAAATATCCATGCTCTTTTTTTAAAAGGTAGAACTTTTTACGAAGATTTACTTTCTTTGCAAAGTTGATAATTTTATTTTTGGGACTCCTGTATGTTCCAAACCTAATTCACTAACATACAAAAAGTTAACTCTACTACATTTACAGTGGCAGTTTACCTTTAAATAACGATTTTGTGTCTTTTTAGCTTCACGTGGATTGGAACTTTTACATTTTTGAGCCACCCTGTATGCCCAAGATCAAATTTTCAAATGACGATTCTATTTTCTCATGATGCAGAACTTTTTATAAAGAGGCGCTTTTTTTCATAAAATCAAGAATAAAAATTTTGACCATATGGTAAGAACTTCCGAAGACACGCTGTATATATATATATATATATATATATATATATATATATATATATATATATATATATATATATATATATATATATATATATATATATATATATATATGAAGTTTAATGAGTACATTTGTTAAAACTGCTAAATTTATGGTTGGAAAATGAGAGGAAATATATTAAATTTCACAAAAGACTAAATTATAATTATATATATATGTATATATATTATATATATATATATATATATATATATATATATATATATATATATATATATAAATTTTATATTTTTTGCCCTACCCTGTACACCGTTTGACTTGCAACCATTCCAAGTACACCCAATATGATTATCGAACGTGCACCAACTTTTATCAAGAATAAAATTTTCTGAGAAATCGGTAATAAAAAACTTTCCCATATGTTGCACACTTAAACGACCACACTGTATATATATATATATATATATATATATATATATATATATATATATATATATATATATATATATATATATATATATATATATACAGTGTGGTCGTTTAAGTGTGCAACATATGGGAAAGTTTTTTATTACCGATTTCTCAGAAAATTTTATTCTTGATAAAAGTTGGTGCACGTTCGATAATCATATTGGGTGTACTTGGAATGGTTGCAAGTCAAACGGTGTACAGGGTAGGGCAAAAAATATAAAATTTCTACAAGAATAAAGTACCCCTATTTCAGAATATTCAGCAAAATGTTATTAAGAAAAGGTGTTTAGAATTAAAAGTTATGCATAGGTTTGAAAACATGACCTCATAAAATAAAAAACAAAATTTTTTTGAAAATATTAATTATTTCCTAAAAAAAAATTTTTTTTTATTATCACCCTAAAAACCTTCATAAATTAAACAAAATCAAATCAAGTTCACACATCTTTGTTCAAATTCAAGCATATTTGTAAAATTAACTTAGCTTTTTAATTTATTAAGGAATCACAAACTTCATGTTTGTTGCAAGGACATTAAACACAACTTTAAAATACCGTAAAAATTATTTTTAACAAGATAAAACATTAGTAATGATAATTTTCGAATTAAAAAACTCTCATTTAAATTACAAAATATTTATTTTAAATGTTTATTAGAAAATTGTACAAAATAATCGACAAACATGAAATCCTACTAAAATAATCGCAGATACCTATGGAAAGAAAACAAATAAGGGTTAAAAGTAAACATTATGACAGTTTGGTGGCATTATTCATTCTTAAATAATTATTGTTATTAGCTGATCTCAAATGCCTCCTCCAGTAAAGTTAACGTTAGCCGAAAAGGCAGAATTAGTGCTAATATGTGGAGAACACTATAAAACAGTGCGTGAAGCAGGAGATATATTCAATGAACGACATCCAGATAAACAAGTCCACTATTCAACCATAAGCAGAATTTTAAATAATTTTAAACAGACAGGGTCTTTAGAGTATAAATATAAAAATGAACGTACCAAAACTGTATGTACTGAAGAAAATCAATTACAAGTACTTCAAGCAGTTGTTGAAAACCCTAGAAGATCCACCCAAGAAGTGCATGCTTATACGGGTATAAAAAAAACCTCTATTAAGGAGATTCTCAAAAAACAAAAATATCACGCCTATAAGCCAATGTTTATTTGCACGTTTCAAAGACAAGACTATGACTTGCGGTATGATTTCTGCATGTGGATTCAAGGAGAAATAGAAGATCAACGTGATTTCCATAGACACATGCTTTTTGGGGTTGAATCCACGTTCACTACAAATGGCGTTGTTTCTTCCCAAAATTGTAGGTGGTGGTCGGACGAAAATCCAAATTTTGTCATTGACAACAAAAACCAGTATTACCAAAAAACAAACGTTTGGTGCGGTATTATTAACGACAAATTAATAGGGCCGTTCTTTTTTCGCCAAAACCTAACTGGTGATACCTATTTACATTTTTTGGAAAACGAACTAACAGATTTTTTGGATAATATGAGTATACAAGAACGACGTAAATTATGGTTTGTACATGATGGTTGTCCGGCTCATTCTGCTAGAATTGTTTCTGAATGGTTAAATGGAGAATTTGGTGATAAATGGTTAGGACGAAATACCGATCCACGGTGGCCTCCTCGTTCGCCAGATCTCACCCCACTAGATTTTTTTTATGGGGATATTTAAAGCAAAAAGTTTACAAGGATCGACCCTTTAATAATGTTGGGGAGCTTGAAATTTCGATACGATTTCATTGCAGAAATATTCCAGCAAGTGTATTGCGATCCACGCTTAGTGAATTTTATGATCGGACAATTAAATGCATTGAACGTGAAGGTGGACATACGGAGACGCGTCGATAATTTTTTTAAACATACCTAATATAATTTTTTTCTGCATTTCAAATATTGTCTGTTTAATTTTTTTTAAATTTGTTTATTGTTAAGTTATAATAAAAAGAAGCCGATAAAAATTGACAAAACCATTGGCACCATACTCAAATACGTTTAGGAACATTGTATTTCTTGACTTTGCACTAAACGCAGACATAATGCATGCATTGTTTTGTTAATAATGCCCCACAACGCCATTATGTTAGAATGATTTCATGTTTGTAGATTATTTTGTACAATTTTCTAATAAACATTTAAAATAAATATTTTGTAATTTAAATGAGGGTTTTTTAATTTAAAAATTATCATTACTAATGTTTTATCTTGTTAAAAGTAATTTTTACGGTATTTTAAAGTTGTGTTTAATGTCCTTGCAACAAACATGATGTTTGTGATTCCTTAATAAATTAAAAAGCTAAGTTAATTTTACAAATATGCTTGAATTTGAACCAAGATGTGTGAAATTAATTGATTTTGTTTAATTTATGAAGGTTTTTAGGGTGATAATAAATAAAAATTTTTTTTAGGAAATAATTAATATTTTCAAAAAAATTTTGTTTTTTATTTTATGAGGTCACGTTTTCAAACCTATGCATAACTTTTAATTCTAAACACATTTTCTTAATAACATTTTGCTGAATTCTCTGAAATAGGGGTACTTTATTCTTGTAGAAATTTTATATTTTTTGCCCTACCCTGTACACCGTTTGACTTGCAATCATTCCAAGTACACCCAATATAATTATCGAACATGCACCAACTTTTATCAAAAATAAAATTTTCTGAGAAATCGGTAATAAAAAACTTTCCCATATGTTGCACACTTAAACGACCACACTGTGTATATATATATATATATATATATATATATATATATATATATATATATATATATATATATATATATATATATATATTATATGTGTGTTTCCTAAATCGCAGCGCGGAACACATATATAAATATATACAAATGGAACTTTAACGCGATATAGAGGTACAGAGTTCGCGCATAGTGGGCGGAGCGTAGCAAAAACATGAATGAAAGGTGCTTTTAGTATTTCTATTTATTTATTTTTCCGCAAGCCGTGTATAGTCGTTCAAGGATAATGATAAATGTTATGTCCATGCATCAGAAAGACATCGTATATAAATATATAGGTATATATGTAGATGTTTTGGTAGGTTATTATTAAGAGAATATAACGCATAAAAAGTAATAAAGAAAAAATAATGTGTTTTTAACTTGGGGAGTTTTACAGATTTTCGTAATAATGTAGGGAAAATTACGCGAATTCTGGAAAATACGATAATATAACGTACTCCCTTATTTTTTTATTTTGCTTTTAGAATGGAATACGCCAATAGAGATTAGGTGGTGTCTAGGTGGGATCTAGATGATGCCCAGGGAAAACCTGTAATAACTTTAAATTATATTCGATTGAATGGATTGTAATCCCATTAGAAAGTATTTATTCTCTGAAGCCGACTTTATTAGGATGAGGTTATGTCAAAACAACAACGGTAATAGCCGCTTAAATGTTTTAATCTGAAGCGGAGTACCACCAACATCGTGCATATCAGAAAGCTTATTTGTTACTCAAATCTCAAATGTTGACAGAAATTTTAAATGTTAATTTGTTTCCTATTGTAGTATTGTAGATTATGAAATAGTCATGTATTAAAATGGTGTCTACTTTAGACATAAAAAGGTCTAAACACATCGATGTTATATAGCACTTTGTATACATTACATTATGACGAAGGCTTTAAGTAGGGTGACGAACCGTCTGGATTTTGGCGGGACAGTCCCGCTTTTAGATGATCAGTCCCGATTTTACAGGCGTCCCGCTTTTTTTACCTTTGTTATTATTAATATTAGAAATATTTTTTCTAGAAATTTAACGTTTTATCTATCATAAAACTGTTGCGATTGTTTTTTAAAAAAATTGCATCTTCGTGCCAGGAGACCCTCCGTTTTTCTGTTATGTCTTGCGCTGAGGGCAAATTTTTTTCAGCTTTTAGTCCCGCTTTTGCCCCCCAAGCAAACCCAACCAAATATAACCAAATGTGTAAGTAAAATAAGATTTAACTACTTCATTAGTTGCCTTAAGAGGGTATATATTAACAATTCATGAATTAATTCGACTTTAAGAGTTTTTTGACAATTTCACTGTCAGATGTTACCCTTGCCAGCCTAAAAATAATTTTGGCATTTTGAGGTTATATAACTGTCATTTGTTTTTGAACAAAACACATTTTTACTAAAATCTGGACCAAAATTAACAAACAAAACGAACTAGCACAAAAATTGTGCACAAATAATCCATAAACCATGGAGACCTTATAGTCCCCATGTAATAAACAAACAAATCAAATGCCTTAACCTCACTTATTTGCATTTATTTTAAGTTAGCAGTACTGAATTCACGTAAAAATTGACGAAAAATTAAAACACGTCCTAATCCGTAAATAACTTCACGAAGTTCATGAATTTATTGGACATAAAAAACAGCCAGATTCTCCAACGCTAGTCCGGTCTAATTTGACAACCAAAAGTTTTAAACTGACAAGTGTAAGAATAAGACAACTAAGTTTCATACTGTGAATTTATTTCTGAGCTTTTTCGCAAATTTAGAAAGACAAGGGCAATTTTAGTACGTACTTTCGACAATAATAGAACTAAGTTCATTACAGCAACTCGTTCCAAGATCAAAATCACTTGTAAATCAAAGAAATCGCTGAAATATTAGAATAATTCATAAGTTTTTAATGACGACTTATTAATAATGACAGGACAAAAACCTGTCAAAACATAACTGATCAACTATAAGATCTTAATTTAAACCAGTACTAAATTTAAAACCTTGTTAGTGGATCTGAATGCAAAATTTTAGTATTTTTAGTACTTTGAGTTTTGCATTTTTGTACTTTTATTAAGTAACAATGCAAATTTTCCAGGATTGCAGAGGCGTATAATAGAATAGTAGGTAGTAAAATTTCCTAGTTGCCTAAGTTTTCAAGATTTTAGTATTTCAACATGCAAAACTGTCTTATAGATTTTAATATTTCGGTATGTAAAACCGTATTTTTCTGATCATCGTTTTCATTTTTTTTAATAGATGGCGCTTTAGGAAGAGAGTAGCAAAAATATGTTGGTGGAAAATGAAACTTGAATTGAATAAAGCCTTGGTTTTTTTTTTAAATCCTGCCGGTTTTACATTTGTGTAGTCCATTCCTTCATAAATTTCAGCATGCTAACATGAATTCGCAAATATATGGAGACTATCATTTAAGCTAAGGGGTATTATATAGGTATATAGTCTCAACATAATATAAAGTTAATTGGAAATTTCACCTTTATTTACTTTCTGTTTAATTTATTAACTTGTCTTTTGTGTTTTTCTATTTATTTGCATTTTGCATATGTGATAACAATAACTGGTTGGTAAATAAAGCCTAAATGTACATACTTTGTAGTTTTATTATATAAGTTATATTTTACATATTATTATTATTTTGTATAGGGTTTATAAGTATCAGTATTTGATTGTTAAATACTATTATTATTTTTTAGCTTGTTTATAGGCAATTTCCGCTAAAATATAATTTAATCAGTAAAATCATCAATTTATAGCTGGTTTTAAGGCTGTCAAAGGGCGGCAATTTCCTTTAAAAACAATTTATCAATACCTTTAAACAGAAAACTTAAAATAAAATAAAAAAATAACCCATTAGTCATGTAGCACAAACATGTACTGATTTTTGTTAACTCTTAATTAACTAAAACTACCAAAAAACACCAAACACGGTTTAAAACAAATTGGCAAAAATAATCGTAACTACGTACTAGGTGAATGCGCTAGTAGCGCAATGCGCTAGTAGCGCAATACTGAGTTACTACTTAAGAAAGGAAAAAAACACAATAAATTATAATCTATACAATCCACATTCTTAGCTTTTTCACAAAGTTTAATGGAAGATATGTAATACAATCAATAGGTGCATTTACACGATGTTATAAACATTTGCTTTTCATTGACACTGTAAATTGAGCAATAGTGAGACCACTCATCAATATCAACATAGGCGGTGTTAAATATTGTTTCTTATTAATCACAGTTAATAACAATTGAAAAATTTATAAATTTCACATACCTTTTTCTACTCCGTCGGAAAATTTCAAACCAATATTACCAATGGGGGAAGACTGAGGTACATTTGACATTTCCTGGAACTTCTCCATATCAATACTTGAATGTCCATCATCGGTATCCTGAACATCAGCTGTCTCTACAGACCAAAAATATGTGTTTTTAAGACAAATACACTGATTATTTCTTTAAAACAAAAACGGCCAAGTGCAAGTTAACTCGCGCACCGTGTGTTTCTTACCTATGCATATGATTATTATTTTGTATGGAGCCCTCACTGCAGAATTCCTCTGCTGTACTTTTTCTCTAATCTATTAAATATTCTACCAGCGATAGAAATTTCAAATTTTTTGGATCAAAAACTATGGAGATAAGGGGGACATACTTTTTTCATGCTATTTTGATGGTCTCTCTCTCTCTCTCTTATAAAAGAAAAACTGTAGTGAATGCACAAAAATAAGCCCTATCAAACAATGCCCTACTTGATGGGGTCAAAAATATATTTTTCTTTTCATCACAATTTGCCCTACATCTAAAAAGTGGTTGGGTTGGGACTTTTTCATATTTAGCTGGTGGATTAGATGCGGACGCGAAGGGTCTATTAATATAATAATTAATATAACATAATTTTAACAAATAACAAATTTTAAAGCTTGCTTACATTTAGAACATAATAATGCTGATTCCTTACCAGTAGATTCTGTATTAGGTAACTCTTGCGCCTTGGTTTGAAGAGATTCATCTGTATGGAGTAACTCATGCACCTTGGGTTGAAGAGATCCGCATTTATCAAGTAACCCTTGAGCTTCGAGCTGAAAAGATTCACCTGTATCAGGTAATTCATGTGTCTTGGGTTGAAGAGATTCATCTGTATTAAGTAACTCTTGCACTTTGGGTTGAACAAATCTGAAGATATTTTGAACCTCTGCAGTAGTCCTCTCTTTTGTTAGGTGTACCGTAAGTTGAGCCTTCGATAGCTGGTTTTTCATTTTCATTAAAATATCTTTATTGTCTGTAAATAAGCAAGTATATTAGAACTTCAATTTTTCTGTTACTACAATAATGCTATACATACACAACAATTTCTCGAAACCATTACTTTTTCTACAGCCTGTAGGCTGGGAAGGTGACAATGTAAAAATTAAAGATATCTGAATTACAAAAAATTAGGCATAGAAAAAAATTTAAACTTACCATGAGAAAAAAGGGAATCTGCTTCATATCTGAAACTTTTGTGCTGCACTGTACAACCATCAGGTTTAATGACAACTTTGTTACTGGGGTAAATACCAATTTCCCCATTACGAAAATTAACCAGGGCATACATTTTTCCTTATATATATATTAATAATTATATAATTTTTTAATAATACGACAGGTAAATAAATTAAAGGCAATAGTAATCGAATAAAAAGTGAAAAACACACTTAATAAAAATTTCTAAAATATTTTCTTATTTTTCATTGCACGGTTGAACACGGACCTATAAAACCAATTGCTTTTTTCAATTAACATGATATTAATTATTCTTTTGGCTATAACCCCATGGGCGCCGGCAGAGAGGTGCAAGCCGGTGCCCTTGCACCCCCCTGGCTCGAGGAAAATCCGGCAAATTTTTCTTTTATTTGGAGGAAGTTGTGGGATAAACAATAACTTTTGTAATTTACAACAGAAAGAAAGTACATAGAAAAAGTTCAGTATCTTTTATAATATATTAAGATGAATATATATTAAAATATATTTAATATATTGAGAATAGTAGTTTTTTAGTATGTTAAGAAATATAATTTTTATTATGAAAGTCACTGTTTGAATAGGAACTTGAGGCGCCTCGGTTGTTATCCAAATTTGTCCACCACCTTGTCAATGAATTCTATGTCCTCCTTCACTCTTTCTATGAACACTGAGCATGCACAGGCCGTTGAGCCTCGCGTCTCCCATCGTTGATCGATTCCACGTCTTGACACGTCTTAACGTACTAAATGAGCGTTCAATACTACACGTAGTCGCTGGAATAGTTAGGCCAATTTTGATTGCTTTGCATATCGCTGGGAAAAACGGAGTGGTTTCAGCAATCTGCGTATTCATTGGATTTATTCAAGGCTGCATCGCTCATTTCATCTGAGTTACACATCTCGTACCAGGTGGTAGCCTCTGAAATAAAATTCTGTAAAATTCCTCCATAAAAGTTCTGTATATTTTCTGCAATGACTAAAAATGAAGATTTGCCTAATTTTCTTATTTTTTCTGGGTGGAGCTGCATAAGCGAAAATGCTTCTTTGTGTGTAGGAGAAAATCGATTTCTCAGAGAAGAAATTATTGAGTCCAAATATGGGATGTAGATGGATATTCTGAAGAATTCTTCCGTATTTTCTGATGGTTGATTTGATCTGTAGGTCTGTCTTCCCACCACTCGAAGACTTTTAAGTTCAACATCCAGTTCTTTGCAAATTTTTTGAGCTTTCTTGAAAATTATCACAAATTCCATCGTATTTGGTATCGTATCAAATTTGGCAGAATAGGCAGCAATTACCAAGAGTGTCACAATGTATGTTGGAGTTGTTGCAGTCATGTAGAGCTGATATGCTTTGGTTTTCGTTTTTGAATTCGGTGCGTTGTGCGAAAGTTCTTCTAAAACTCGTACAATAGTAATAAAATTTTCGGAAAACTTTCTGATACTCTTGTACTTTGCTGTCCAACGCGTTTCACAGAAGAGAGGTATATTTGGAATTTTATTTCGCCGCAGTGTACTTTCTCTGAAAAAAATGTATGATTTCTTTTGTCGTCCCTGCAGCATTTCTTACTTCACTGGCATCATTCAAATCACTAATGACGAGAAAGAATAGGGCTGTAGGATACTTGTCATTAATAATTTTCTGAACACCACCTATGTGACCAGCCATTGCAGTACAACCGTCATATCATTGACCAACAAGTTTATTCAACCCCAACTCGCAGTCTTCTAAAAAGTGAATAATAGTTTCCGAAATGGCTTTCGCATTCAACTCTTGCAGGGGCACATATCCAAGAAATTCTTCACAAATTATTGGGTTTTTATTATCTTTATCACAACGTAAATAGCGAACTCCAATCGATAATTGCTCTGTACCACTAATATCGGTAGTCTCATCAGCCAACACCGAAAAAGCCGGAGCATGCTTCACTTCTTCAATTATTTTGCTTTTCAGAAGATCACAAGTTTCTATCAGTTCATTTTGAATTTGATGCGATATATACAAAGAGTTTTTTGCTGCTGACTCTAAATGATTTTTCATAACTTTGTCCCCAGAGTCAACTCGAAAATGAATCAGGTCTGTGAAAACAGAACCCCCATCGACTTTTCCGCGAAGTGGAAGATGATGCTGTCCGCAAAATAAAATTGTTGATACAATTGATCGAAGTATCAAACGATTTTTTTCAACTTCCTCGTGATATGTCGTATTTAAAGATTCATAAACACTCAGTTCTCTTCTATCCATTATCCTTTTAAAATCTCTGGAAGAAATCAGCGCTTCGCAATGCCACTTGCTTGCTGCATGAGACTTTGCAGCTTCATGAAACTTGTGATATTTAACGGAAGGAGAAACAATAAACTGTCCTTGTAGACCGCGCTGCACTGGAGGCCGGAATAAAATACATATTCGACACAGAGGTCCTTTTGCTATAGCTGAGTAGGCCAACCACGGGTAGGTTGTAAGCCATTCAGATCGAAAGACTCGTTTAGCATCAATATTTACGTCATTTTTAAAATTGTACGTTTCACTAGGATTCCAAGGAAACCATCATCGACTTTATAATTAACATCTAAACACAACCCAATATCCAATAAATTCGTTGTGCTTCTGTTAGTAGAATCGAGCAATGCATCTTGTTGAAGATCTCTGCTGGAAGAACTGGTGCCTATAAACAAAAAAATATTTGAGCTAAATAACAAAACCATAATGAGATCTAGGAGACTACACAAAAAAACCGGGCCGAAAAATATTTCGACACAATTATATGCTCCAACGATTTTTTTCTAATAACAAATCAGATAATAGTAAATGTATGTAATGATTCTAATGTTAACATGTTAATTGTTACAAAATTTAAATTTTTGTTGTAAATTTTTATAATTTTCATGATTATTTTAGAGTAAACAAACGACAATTCGATAAATACGGTATGTAATTTCATTCGAGATCTACCAGCTATGTGGACAGAGAACATGCTAGCCAATGAAAAGAACCGCGTCCGGAACTTGAAAAAAAAAAGAAATTTTGATACCTGACACCTTAACTCTACACCATGTCCCTAAACATGCGATTTCTTCCATTATGAAAAGAGTTTTCCTGCTCTATCTGAAATTTTTTTAGCTTACTAATTTTTATCATGCTGACAAATAAAATGAAAAAAAAAATTGTTGAAAAAGTTATGTTAGAATGTAAAAATAAAATCAACCTCTACAAAATTTATGAAGCCAGATAATAATTTTGATAAATTACATAATAGAATTTTAAGAATATTTTTGTGTTTTGCAATATGCCTGGCCAAAAATATCAAAAAAATACTTTATACTAATTTTCAAAAATGGCCTTGTTCAAGTTTCGTCAGAGAGCATAATAAAATTTGATGTATTTCCCATTATTATTTCTTTTACTTTTGAACCTTATTGTTCTCCGTGTAAGGACAACAAACAACGCAGCAAATAATTTGGGTACTAACACAAACTCACAAACATAACTTACCTGGATTGGATGTCATAATATGAGGTGTATCACCATCATCAGACTGATGACTCATGTCATCAGTCTTGCGCATTTTGCACAAAAAAACGTCTAATGTCACTCATAATTGGAAAAGTACACCGACACGTAAGAACGCTCACTCGCCTTGCGGCTGACTACCCAATATAATATTTTGTTTGTAAACAGTGAACAGCGTGCGTTAGCACGGTTTCGGGCGGGTATGCCCTTCCCCTACTTTTTTCTTGATTCCCACATTTATGCATGTGAAAAAGCATCCAAAAATTGGATGCTCTTTCACATGCATATTTAAAATACTCTACTATTTTCTTAGTCAAGTATAGACAAGATATATACTTTTATGAGAAATGCTGAAATTCTCAGTCAAGTTAACTAGTTTATTAATAAATATACATAAGAAAGTAAGTATTAAGCTGAACTAAAAGCTTGAGACATTTTTAAAAAGTTTACTTTGCAGCTAACTTACTTAAAAATTGGTAAAATGTACCAATTCCTTTTTCCAGTACATGCAGGCTTAAAAAAACAAAAAAAAAACGCGGAATTGTCTTCTTTTTTGCCCAAGAAACGATTCAAAATATGTAGATTCTGTAAATTCTGAGAATTTTTTTTTCTCGACGACCTGGTCCAACAATGCGTCCATACCATCCTCCGGAAACTCTATTTCTTGTAGTTGCACCTCAGTCGTCCCAAAATATTCTTTAAATGCATCTGGTGTCAGGAACTGCAACTCGTCCTGTTCGCTGATAAACTCTTGGGTTTGGTTCCCGATTAATTCGCTTAGTTGGCTGGCCATCTTGTAACTTGTTTACTTTTACTTTCACTGTCAACTTAAATGCGTTAGGTGAAGATGTGTGCTTTACACTGAAGAACTTCTCGCAAGCAGCCCGCTTTTATGCTTGTCTATATCCCCCACTAGACATTCTGCTCCCACCGATTCTTACTGTCCTTCACACTCGTTCAAGGTTATGACTTCGTAGGGCAAACGGTCGACCACCGATTCTTACCCTTCACACTCGTTCAAGGTTATGATTTCGTAGGGCTAACAGTCGAGTTCGTTAAAAATTCGTTTATAATCACAGCCTTATACTTCTTTACAAAATTATTTTTTTATTTGCAGTTCAAGCAACAATTATAAAAGCTATACTTATGGAGTAATTTTTAACCCTATATAGAATTTCCAGTTCAATTGCATATAATTACAAAAACGACTGAATAACTTGTAGTAAATTTTCTACATTCTGCTCAGGATCTGACCTATAAAAGTCTATGTCTGTATGCCCCCAAGGTAGAGTTTTTGTAGACGAGGGAATTACATAACGTTTATCATCGTGGTGGGTTAGGGCAACTTTATTTATTATTTCTGTATAAACATCGTGCAAGTCACTTCGAAAAGTTTTCATTTTTCTAAATATTAATCCAGCGTGCTCTACTATTTTTCGATAGTCATCTAGATGAAGGTCCTTTTGGATAACTGATTTTTTTATACCTTTTGCTTTTTTTAATTCGCTATTTAAAGACTAAAGATGTCTTATCTCGACATCTTAAGAACGACTACTTATCACTCTATCATACAGTTATCGACGATCGGTGTATTGCTAGGTCAGCATACCTTGACTTACTCAATAAAGTTAAACAAACCCAAGCTGACCTTCAATTTCGTCACCAAGTCCACCGAATAACAGAGTGTCTATTCATCGTTATTGTCAAAATAATCTTTATATAAATACAGTGTGATTTTAAAAATAATTAATAAAATAATCCATGATAACATAACTATGGCAATATTACTACAGCAAGGTCATCTGATGGAGGCGCGCCACCAACCCGTATGTCCGCCGGCGTAATAGTCACGCAACCTGTACACTTTTTGTCTTTAAAAGTATACTGTTGACAGTCTGGGCATTCTTCATACCCCTTAACCGAAAACGGTTTCACAACGGCTCTTGGCTTTTCCATTGCTGTTGAATGAATGATGCTCCTCTCGAAGCGAGCTGGGTTTTATGCTAAAAAGTAGTGGAGGGGTTAATGGTGGGGATGATGGTGGGGTTAGGAGACTTCTACCAAGATATGATAGAACTAGGAGATGAAGGACTTGAACGCACACAGCACAAGTGCCAAAATCAGCTTAAAGGGTGTTTATACATGCAAAGATATACGAAAAACAAATATATAAAATTTAGTTTTTCGAAGGCCTAAAAGACCCCCAAAAACCCCGAAAAATCCCGGGGTGGCCACTTCGTGCCCCCGCCCCCCAGATCGGGGACTCAGCCCTCAAACCCCCGCCAGGGGCTGCCGCCCCTGGACCCCGTTTGGTTTTTCCGCGACAGAGTCGGGCCAGCAGGCCCCGGGCGCGGCGGAGGCGGCGCCCGAGGCGCAGCCGAGCCGTCGCGAAGCGACAAATGCGCCGCCGACAATTGTCCAATTCGGCGTCATGCTCTACATTTCGTAATTGGTCGCGCGCACCATACAACCCCGACAACATCACACGATATTCACCTGATAGGTCTTTTATCCTATCAGGGAATTGCTCCTGCTCGGGGTTCACGTTAACTTCCGCAACCGCTTCCGTGACAATGGCCGCAAAGTTCTTCCTCAGTCGACACCGCTTCCGCGACAATGGCCGCAACGTTCTTCCTCGTCGACACCGCTTCCGTGACAATGGCCGCAACGTTCTTCCTCGTCGACCTTTTCTTCCTTCGGCTCGCCACAGGCGACGGGGAAGCCACAACTTGCTCAGGCTGCGCCCAACTGGTTGACGGTTGAGGCTCTTGACACGTCTGTCTCCTTTTATTTCTTAAAGCGCCTTTATCTGTTGGAGCTGTCAAGAGCTCTTTCAGCGCCGATGTTGTGGTGGGTGCAGCTGGTTTCACCACCACGTCGCTGATGATGGCGATTTTTGGTGCTTCCTCCACAGCCTGCACTGCCATCTGGTGGTCGACAACTTGGCCCAACTCTTGGGACACCGCATCTTGTGCCGCCATCTGGTGGTCGACGACCTGGTCCAACAATGCGTCCATACCATCCTCCGGAAACTCTATTTCTTGTAGTTGCACCTCAGTCGTCCCAAGATATTCTTTAAAAGCATCTGGTGTCAGGAACTGCAACTCGTCCTGTTCGCCGATAAACTCTTGGGTTTGGTTTCCGATTAATTCACTTAGTTGGCTGGCCATCTTGTAACTTGTTTACTTTTACTTTCACTGTCAACTTAAACGCGTTAGGTGAAGATGTGTGCTTTACACTGAAGAACTTCTCGCAAGCAGCCCGCTTTTATGCTTGTCTATTTGCCCCACTAGACATTCTGCTCCCACCGATTCTTACTGTCCTTCACACTCGTTCAAGGTTATGACTTCGTAGGGCAAACGGTCGACCACCGATTCTTACCCTTCACACTCGTTCAAGGTTACGATTTCGTAGGGCTAACGGTCGAGTTCGTTAAAAATTCGTTTATAATCACAGCCTTATACTTCTTTACAAAATAATTTTTTATTTTGCAGTTCAAGCAACAATTATAGAAGCTATACTTATGGAGTAATTTTTAACCCTATATAGACTTTCCAGTTCAATTGCATATAATTACAAAAACGACTGAATAACTTGTAGTAAATTTTCTAAATTCTGCTCAAGATCTGACCTATAAAAGTCTATGTCTGTATGCCCCCAAGGTAGAGTTTTTGTAGACGAGGGAATTACATAACGTTTATCATCGTGGTGGGTTAGGGCAACTTTATTTATTATTTCTGTATAAACATAGTGCAAGTCACTTCGAAAAGTTTTCATTTTTCTAAATATTAATCCAGCGTGCTCTACTATTTTTCGATAATCATCTAGATGAAGGTCCTTTTGGATAACTGATTTTTTTATACCTTTTGCTTTTTTTAATTCGCTATTTAAAGACTAAAGATGTCTTATCTCGACATCTTAAGAACGACTACTTATCACTCTATCATACAGATATCGACGATCGGTGTATTGCTAGGTCAGCATACCTTGACTTACTCAATAAAGTTAAACAAAACCAAGCTGACCTTCAATTTCGTCACCAAGTCCACCGAATAACAGTGTCTATTCATCGTTATTGTCAAAATAATCTTTATATAAATACAGTGTGATTTTAAAAATAATTAATAAAATAATCCATGATAACATAACTATGGCAATATTACTACAGCAAGGTCATCTGATGGAAGCGCGCTACCAACCCGTATGTCCGCCGGCCTAATAGTCACACAACTAGTACACTTTTTGTCTTTAAAAGTATACTATTGACAGTCTGGGCATTCTTCATACCCCTTAACTGAAAACGGTTTCACAACGGCTCTTGGCTTTTCCATTGCTGTTGAATGAATGATGCTCCTCTCGAATCGAGCTGGGTTTCATGCTAAAAAGTAGTGGAGGGGTTAATGGTGGGGTTAGGTGGCCTCTACCAAGATATGATAGAACTAGGAGATGAAAGACTTGAACGCACACAGCACAAGTGCCACAATCAGCCTAAAGGGTGTTTATACATGCAAAGATATACGAAAAATAAATATATAAAATTTAGTTTTTCGAAGGCCTAAAATTGCACCAAAGACCCCGAAAAATCCCGGGGTGGCCACTTCGTGAACCCGGCCCCCCCAGATCGGGGGCTCCGCCCCCAAACCCCCGCCAGGGACTACCGCCCCTGTACCCCGTTTGGTTTTTCCGCGACAGAGTCGGGCCAGCAGGCCCCGGGCGCGGCGGAGGCGGCGCCCGCGGCGCAGCCGAGCCGTCGCGAAGCGACAAATGCGCCGCCGACCATTGTCCAATTCGGCGTCATGCTCTACATTTCTTAATTGGTCGCGCGCACCATACAACCCCGACAACATCACACGATATTAACCTGATAGGTCTTTTATCCTATCAGGGAATTGCTCCTGCTCGGGATTCACGTTAACTTCCGCAACCGCTTCCGTGAGAATGGCCGCAAAGTTCTTCCTCGTCGACACCGCTTCCGTGACAATGGCCGCAACGTTCTTCCTCGTCGACACCGCTTCCGTGACAATGGCCGCAACATTCTTCCTCGTCGACCTTTTCTTCCTTCGGCTCGCAACAGGCGACGGGGAAGCCACAACTTGCTCAGGCTGCGCCCAACTGGTTGACGGTTGAGGATCTTGACACGTCTGCCTCCTTTTCTTTCTTAAAGCGCCTTTATCTGTTGGAGCTGTCAAGAGCCTTTTCAGCGCCGATGTTGTGGTGGGTGCAGCTGGTTTCACCACCACGTCGCTGATGATGGCGATTTTTGGTGCTTCTTCCACAGCCTGCACTGCCACCTTGTGGTCGACAACTTGGTCCAACTCTTGGGCCATCGCATCTTGTGCCGCCATCTGGTGGTCGACGACCTGGTCCAACAATGCGTCCATACCATCCTCCGGAAACTCTATTTCTTGTAGTTGCACCTCAGTCATCCCAAGATATTCTTTAAAAGCATCTGGTGTCAGGAACTGCAACTCGTCCTGTTCGCCGATAAACTCTTGGGTTTGGTTTCCGATTAATTCACTTAGTTGGCTGGCCATCTTGTAACTTGTTTACTTTTATTTTCACTGTCAACTTAAACGCGTTAGGTGAAGATGTGTGCTTTACACTGAAGAACTTCTCGCAAGCAGCCCGCATTTATGCTTGTCTATTTCCCCCACTAGACATTCTGGTCCCACCGATTCTTACTGTCCTTCACACTCGTTCAAGGTTATGACTTCGTAGGGCAAACCGTCGACCACCGATTCTTACCCTTCACACTCGTTCAAGGTTATGATTTCGTAGGGATTCAGTTAAAATTTGAAAATCGACAAAAATTGGCTTTACTGCATTTTCACTGTGACGGCAGTATAGCAATCTGCGAGTCACGTGACCGAGTAATTTTGCACCTCAACTTGTTACTTATCTTTGTAATACCATTAAATTATTAGGTAATGTAATATTGATTTTGGTATTTATTTTCTCCAAGTGTTAAATTTAAAGGAAAACGAATTACTGGAAGCTTTCTACTTTGTCCACTTTATATATTTTTTAACCTATTTGAAGAAAATTTAAGAAATAAACTGTAAATTTGTTTTTGGAGTATCGTTATTTTATTTGACTCACTCACCAAGCAGCGCAGTTTCAAGTTAGTTATTTTTTTGTGTTGGCTTTAGTTACAGAGTGAGTTGAAAGCGAGGTCCCAATGTCACCTAGGAGGGTTTCTGCTTTTAACCCGGCTAATAAAACAGTGCCGTCCTTTTAACCCCTCCCCACTCTTCGGAATTTAAGCTGGGGCATTCTGTGACACGCATGCGCAAGCTACTCCCATTCAGCTCGACTCGTTGCCTTTCTAAATTTTAAATTTGTATTTTTTAGAACTTTGAATTTTAGTTCTGAAGTGTAAGTTGAAGTTTATTAAATTCTTCCTTATTGCGGAAAAGAGCGTGGCATGTTTTGTGGTGTTGTACGTAAATTAAGCTTCAGAAGCTGCAATTTTTTTTTCTACAGTACCGTAAACTAGGGATACTTTGATCAATTTACCATTTAAAATGTATTTAACTATTTTTCTTTTGGAGCAAACATTTTACAAAAAATACACATATATTGGCTACATCTACAGATTCTGAGAATGTGAGCGCTCTGAAGCAGCTACTTACTCAGAAAAAAAATAAAAGTAGGTGATCAACTTTGTTTGGGGATACTTTGATCAACCGTAGTTTTTCAGTAAAATATGAATGTACCCCCGTCTATATGAATAATTTTGAAAAAAATTTCTAAGACATAAAATGGGTTAATTCTGACTCACTGTATATGAAGAAAAAACATAATTTAATACTATAAAATACACTCCCAGACAATAAATTCCGAACAAAGATAATTTTAGTCAGGTTGATAGCCCTGTAACTTTTTAAATTGTTTTCCGATTTTGGTGAAGTTTTTAGCAAAGTGTAGACTTGTGTCCCGGAAAGTTTTAGTTCTCAAAAAATACTGATGGCTTGATCATTATACAGGGAGAAACAAGCGTTACTTTTTTACCCTTAATTTCTTAACGCCCTGTGGAAAAATTGAGCACTAAAATTTAGCTTCATTATATTTTGTTTTGAAGTGTGACCTTTTCTTAACGCATTTTATTTGGTTCACGTCATTATCTGCTTTTTAAGAGAAGATACAAATTTTTAAAGAAAGTTTTGCAGTTTTTCAATTTTATTAAAAATTCGGAACATTACATTATCCTATCGACTAGCCTAAACAAATATCTAAAAATTAATAGCGCGTATTGCCACCTCGTGTTCTTATCACTTCTACCATGCGACGCACAGTGGGCCCAAATTGGATTTTGTCGATCGAAATTCTGAAACTTCTTATATTTGCTTATGGTATTAAAATACTCACGACAAAATTGTCAGAAAAAATTGGAACCCCCTAGGGGTGCGGTTGGGGGTGGAAAATATAAACACAGCCTGATTTTTGGTAGTGAGCTTTTATGGCATTAAAGTAATAAAGGGGAAAATTATGAACAAATATGACACCCATTGGGGCTCGACTAATGAAATAAAATGCGGGACAACGCAATTTACCGTTTACTTGCCACCCCAACCGGCGCCGCCGCGCGGGCTGGTATTGTACAAGTTTGCACGTGTCTGCAGCATTTCTTGGTATAATTGTCTTCCTTAGACACTAAACGAGATGACCATAAGCAATGGATAAAATCCTGGTGGATCCTTTGTATTGCAAGGCCGGATTTTCTTTTACATGTATTGTAATCTGTAGGATTTTCTACGAGGACGTATTTTATAACTGTATATACAAAAAGGAACAAAACGTAAATATGCATTTTGTAGCCCAAAGAATGCTCTATAAGGTAATTTATACACCAACAGCGAGTTTATGAATATAAAGTAAAAGAAAAGAAAAATATACTTGCTTTAATTTGTGTATTATTACAAGTTCTTAATTTGTTCGCACTTCGCGCGTAAAGCATGAAGTTGGAATGCATATGATGATGTTAAATACTAGTAAAATAATTAATTTACAGTTATTACTATATATTCATGCAATTGTAACTAAATTGGTTAAGATAAAAAAACTGAGTTTCGATCGCGTTTTCTTAAATCTGGCCCACCGTGCGACGTGGCATGCTTTCAATGCAGTTTTGAATTGCTTCTTGAGGAATATTTTCCTATTCTTCAAGAATTACTGTTCGCGGATCTGGCAATGTTTCTGGATGTCGACTGCGAATACGTCTATCTAGCATATCCCATACATGTTCAATTGCATTTAAATCTAGACTACGCGGGGGCCACTCCAATCGCTGAATATTCACCTCGTCTAAGTACTCTGTTACAACCCGTGCAACGTGGGGCCGGGCATTATCTTGCATTAAAATAAAGTCTTGTCCACCAAACTGGGCGAAGGGTACCACGTGATTAGCTAAACATTGTGGGATATAACGGTCAGCAGTTAAAGAACAATTTTCTATCACCACTAGGTCCCTACGGGCATATAGTGATATCCCAGCCCACACTATGACACTACCGCCTCCAAACGGCGTTCTAGGAGATATGCAACATTGAGCAAATCGTTCACCTGGTCTCTTCCAGAGACGTTCACGTCCGTCAGGTGAGCGCAGACAAAGGCGCGATTCATCCGTGACTAATACATGCGCCCACTCTTCCGCTCCCCAGGTTCTGTGTTCATGAGCAAAATTTAATCGTTCTGAAGGGCTGAAGGTAAAGCGGGACATGCAACGGGTCTTCTTGACATCAATTCCCCTTCCTGTATCGTACGCTGGATAGTTCGTGCAGAGGCTATGGACAACGTACATCTTGAAGTCTACGGCTAATAACGGTAGATGGTACGCTACGATCTCGTAATGCAGTTAGATTTAAGAAATGGATATCACGGCGATTGGTAACACGAGGCTCCTTGATCTCAGACGTCGTGTGTACTCACCAGTCTGACGAAACGACGACTGATCGCATCTTGTTGCGATGTTGCTTTGCCTCAGAATTCCGCAATGCACCGTATATTGCGGCCATCGTCATTCACTGCAACATCACGTGCAACATCTTCTGGTCTCATTTTTTTAAACGAAAAACTTTAAAGAGTGTATTCTGCAATGGCAGTAAGCAATTTTCCACGGGATGTTAAGAAATTAAGGGTAAAAAGTAATTGTGGTTTCTCCGTGTGTAATAACCAAGCCATCAGTATTTTTTGAGAACTAAAATTCAGGCTAACATTCTGAGACATAAGTCTACACTCTGCTAAAAACTTCACCAAAATTGGAAAACAATTTAAAAAGTTACAGGGCTATCAACCTGACTAAAATATCTTTCCCCGGAAGTAAAAAGGCAGTAAGTAACAAAGCTTACATTACCGCCTTTTAATTTATACTTGTTTGAAGTGCCGCCCTTATCTCTAATGACAAGATCTTTTTTTAATAACAACACAAGCATAGTTGTAATAAATTTTTGGTTTTATTTGATTACAAATATCAATAAAATATTACTTTCTTTAAGTTATTAATTTTTTTGCTAGTGTAATCTTATAGATTTTCCTTTTATAGATTTTCTCTCTTGGGTATCTCTGAATCTGTTTCTATCAAAACTCTATTTTAATAATACAAAAAAAATGAAGTATTAAACGTGTTGTATTATTATAAAAAAGTAGATATAAAACAATAATATTTAATAAATCATAGTAACTTAAGTTTGTATATTTAACAGGTTTCACTGGTCACACTTAAAATTAAGATATATAGGTACATAATAATATGATAAAATATGTATTTATATATAGGGAGTTCCTTAATGATATGCGAATATTTAAGGGTGTGAATCTACATGAAAAATTAATGATAGTTTGCTTTATAAACTATCGTCCAAAAATGTTCCGTTACGAAAATACGGGGTGTTAAAGTTTTAGGAAAAAAATGGAAATTTATTAATATTTTCGAAACCGCTTGAGATATTTCAGTGAATTTAGTACGTAGCGACAGTTAATAATGAAGAAAAAAATGGTGCGCCACTGGTTTTTTCCCAAATAAAAATTATTTTTGAATTCACCGTTCAATTTGAAACATAAGAGCTCTCTTGAGTTGGTTTCCTGCGATGCGCCGTTTTTGAGTAAAAAAAAACTTGCAAAATTATTATCGATTTAATAGGAAAAATTAAACACATTACGGGTTGGCATCTGCGTGTAATGAACAACAACAACTGACAACATACAACATTAACATAACATTTCAACTAACATGGGACCATTATTGTCACAACGGGGGTTGTTGCGACTTAGACTAAATGATAGTCTCTGGGATCGTATGGAGGGAATGAAGTTATAGCAGTTATAAAAATAAAATATATTAAAAACAATTGTAAATAAACATAATAAATGAAGGTAAATACTTACTTAAATTTTGCGTAAATACATGGCGGAAAAGGCGGCTCTTCTCCCGACCAACGGGCACATGTCTTCACTCGACATCATTTCCGGAACGACTGACTATCGTTTTGTCATTCAGCGATCAATGCCCGGAGTATTGCTAAGTCAGCATAACTTGGCTTCCTCCGTAAAGTTAAACAAAATCAAGCTGACCGCTAATGAGACTACCAAGTTCACTGAACGACAAACTGTCAAATCATCGTTAATATGTGAATGAATCTTTTAATAAAATGTTTTAAATAAACCAAATAAAAATCAATACAATAAATCAATGAGGAATTTTGACTCGTGACACATGCCCCTTGCTCGCAAAAGCTGGACCCACAGCTTTACAAAACTTTTACTTTACTATAAGTACAATTATTACAAATAATATATTGGTCGAGCCACCGAAAATTATTTAAAATTAGATAAGACCTATAATTTTTGACAAAAGTTACTAATTGATGATAAAATTGTACAAATTTAAATTTAATCTAGATATTGGAATAACTTAGTGGACTTACAGCATAATTAAAATTAACCTAAAAGATTAATTAGGTAATACATTGTTTTCATTTTAATAATTATTTAAGTATAAATCTTTCTATTTTTTTTTTAAATACTTATTTAAGTATATATTTTTCTATTTTTTTTTAACTTAACCAAAATACTATAATAGATATGCGAATTAACACCCACATTTAGTGTTATACTGAAGGTTCTCTCTTTAAGTTTACAAAATATTTTTCTACTAAAGACACAAATGTTAAAAAATATTTAAAATATATAAGATTAAAATTGTTGATACTAATAAAATTTCTTTAAATATCTAACAAAACCTCAAAAAATAGCATTGCTTGAAAAATTTGTTTGTGACACACACCTTTGGCAACATATTATGACAAGAAGGCTTAGCTGGAAATTGGCTTAATTTTATGAATGCCGACCAATGCACAAATGTGAACCAGAAGTTGTTTAGCTGTATTAAAGATAATATCAATTTCCCTACGCACTTAACATTCACCACTTGCTCGATGGATTTTTCTTATACTCCGTTCTTCATCGCCATCATTCTAGAAGATGGTACAAGAAGGATGCAGTTGAAAGCGGCTTGCTTTCATAAAGTTCTCTACTGAGCCCTGGGCCCTAGGGCGTTTTCGAGATACTGTTAGGTGTTAGGTTACCTAACATGATGTTGGTGGTATGATGGTTGCGTGCGATGTGGTGACGGGTAGCAGCTTTTGTTGGCTCAGATTAAGGCATGGTGGATATAGGCATTCTGGCTCCCCTTTAGTGTAGGAAGTTGTGCATGCTGTTTGGGTCATTTCCATTTTCCACTGTCATTGTGCCATTGTTTCCAGGTACATGGAACATAAAGAGAGTGCGTATCAAAACTTATGAATACACTATAAAAACCAAATTTTACATGCTTTGAGTACTTAAAAAATAAAATTGGGAAACACTTTTCTTTTTCACGTTTCTAATAATAAAATTACCTAATATATAAACTGTTCTATAAACTAAGTTTGGTTTTCGTATCAATAATAATGTAAATTACAATTTCTTGTAAATTCAAATACAAGCATGTTTAAAATAATGCTTTATGTACATGCATTATAACAGAGAAACTATTACTGTTAAGTTTTAAGTTTGCTTTCTTTCTACCTCCAAGTATACTGAGTTATAATATTCATCAGATTTTTGTTTTTTTTTTTAAATAAAAAATAAAACTTTATTAGGCTTAGAGTGTACCTTAATATTTAACTTCTAGTATACCTAGGATTTTTAATACTAGAGTAAATAGGAAAGCAACTCTTTTGTACAAAGTTGGAAGTCTAAGTAAGTACTTGCTAATGAAATTTCAAATATTTTAGAATTTAAAAAGCTTAAATTATATCAATTTACTGAGAGGTAGTAGGCAGTTTCGAAACAAAAAAAGGTTTGATTATGGTACATATTCCTTTTTTAAAATATGTCTGACGGTATTTTACATATTACAACTATATAAAGTTTTGTGCAGTTTTAGCTCCTGGGGTATCTACAAATACCAGAAACTCTTTAAAATTTGTAAAGTTTCCCTAAGGGAATATACAACTTTAGGCTTATCTCGCCTGGTACATCCTATATAATGCAACTCAAACACTGAGCTGAAATGCTAAATAATAGCGTCAACTTTTATGAAGACCAGATGCATAATTTCTCGAAACAACTACTCCCCTGGCTACTTGCCACGCAGGGTATTGAATGATATGAGACATTTACTTGTCTCTTCTTCATAAAATTTGTTATACTTGAAAAATAAATAATATCGTACTTGTCAGTTAAGTTTAACCTGCAAGTGACTTTTTAAAATAGGGCTATAGCATTGTATTGCTTATTTGCTAATTCTCTAGCTGCCCTTTTCGTAACACTTTTTTTCTGTGTGTGCCTTACTGGTTAATTTGCTTATTGTTTCTTAAAGCATGTATAACTTCTTTAAGAAAAATGAACTCGCAACTTTTTGATCTACACCAAAAATGAGTCGTTCTGTACTAAAAGTATTGTATGTACCTATGTATGTATCATATATGTATATGCACTCTAAAATAATAAGTATATTAGGTTCAACTTAAGAACGGTGCTTTAATATTGTTTCGAATAAAAAAATTCCTGTACTTATGTATTTTGGATTGTAACTCTCTGACGTAAGTTTATTATAAGTTTGGCAATCAGGTTATGCCTACGAAAATTGTTTTATGCCCTGATTTGGCACGCATAACACTTCTTCATTCATTTAATTTTCCGTAATTTCTTGAATATGCATAAAAATAAAATGTAAATAATATGAATAAGCAGCATGCGAATATGAGATTCACGCTAGTTCGGTGAACTTATGCCATTATTTTGAAATTATATAAAATTCTCGGTATCTGCATTCTCTGTCAGGTATGTTTATTATATTTTACTATGAACTTGAAATAGTGCAGAATTATGCAAGCTTTTAAAATGATAATAATAAATATATATATATATATATATATATATATATATATATATATATATATATATATATATATATATATATATATATATATATATATATATATTTTATACATTGGACGTATAACAACATAGTCTAATGCTATTTAGTATTTCTTCAAACTTAAGCAATAATAAAACTTTGATACTTGTCACTTATTTAAGAAATATTTGATTTTAGGACAAGCTTGCGAAATTGAAAAGAAAATTTTCACTGGCTACTATGTTAACAATACAACACATTAATGCAAAATATGCAAAATGAAACAAATTTTAAATCACGTAACTAGCACTAAATAACTCACGTCCCTTAAAAAAATATAATTATATTTTTCTGATATTTTTATTCTTTATCGCTTATGTGCATATGTTTAATTACAAAAAAAATTACACATGAAAAATAGATATTTTGACGTCACAAAAATTAAAAGTATAAAAAGCAATATAATCTAGGTATTGGTATCCAACGTAAAAAATCGTAGAAAAGGTATCAAGAAAAAAGTGAAGAAATATATTGTTGCACAATATCGATATTAAAAAAAATTCTGAATAAATATATAAATTCATTATATATGTAAGAATGCAATGTAAGTTTTTTGAACTAAATTTTGTAACAAAGAAAAATCAGTGTAAATTAAAACCAAAATTAAGTTAGGTGTTAGAAAGGTCTTTAAAGTCATAATACTTTGATAAGCATACTTTCTTAAATCTTACTTCCAACTAGAAAAATATTTATGAACGAGGTATTTTCTGATATAACTAAACACCATTTTTGCTATTGAATTTTGCATTCTGCAATGAAATTTTGAGTACTTGAGTAGCTGTATGCATATTTTTTGGCTTATTCATTACTTTATTACTGTAGTATAAAAAATATTTTTACGTCTTGTAAATGCCAGGGTTGCAATATCCTAAAAAATGTCATTCACTTAAAACAAAATTCTCTAGAAAAAACTATTTTTTGGATAGTATTTTATTTAAAAGTAAAGATATGTAAAAGAATACTTTTTAGGTTTTTCTTTCCTTCATTTGACCGATTTCCTTTTAAGCAAATACACTTTGTGCAGTTAAAGTGTTTGAAGGTAATAGAAAGCGTCCTAGAGTTCTGTTTTTAAATATAGTAACGGGTTGGTTCGAATTTGTTGTGAGGTCAATTTTGATTTTATTTCTGTCAATATAAGGCCATTTATGTAATATAATATCCAGTTTGTTGAAAAGACTTGTATTTGCCGCAAAATTATCTTGTAGTTGCTTCAAACCTCTAATATCGTGTTCTTTGGTTTTCAAAACAATTGATTTAATTTTGTTTTTAATTAGATAATGTTCTTTAGTAGTTTTAGCCTATTTTAAAAATGCTGATTTAGAATGTGTGTGTTGTAAGGTTGATTAGGGTGCAAAATTAAAACGTTTTGATTGGATTGTACATGGGTGCTTGTTAGGTTTTGTGAATTACATGTTTCATCGATAATAATTCCGCTGTTGCTCGTTCGTTCCCATACGTTATGCAGTTTCAGAATTAGTTGATTAAAATCACATTTTGAAAGACTTGGTTTGTAGAGAATGTAGAAATTTTTGTGAAACGAATGGTGTAAACCGTTTTGAAAATGTTCTATAATTGTATCTGATGGCATTTTTGGATCAATAATATCGCATAACGTAATTATATCGTAATAATAATTTTTAAGATTTTCACTTTGCTGCTGTTGCCTATTTCGCAGTTTTGTTTTAAATTTTGATATTTCGTATTTTCCGCCAAATTCAAATAAAAAATCTTGTGAGACTTCCTCCCAATTTTTCTTAAAATTTTCTGATTGCTTAATGTACCTGCTATACCAAATGTAGGCAACACCCTCTAACGATGATAAAAAATAATAAATTTTCTCTTTTTCAGACCAGCGGTTTTTTACAGAAACTTTATTAAATTCCCTAAGGAATAAAACACAACTATTAGTTTTCGGACAGAAAATAGGTGCTTGGAAATATGTTGGTTGCACTGGTGTAATAGGGGCCTTTAAAGCTTCTTCCAAAATCATTTTTACTCTCTTTTAAGGGACAAACTTGTATATTACATAAAATAAACCCTCAAGGTGAAAAATTTATGGTACTAGTTATTTTAAATAAAAGAAAAAATTGTGTGTAATTCTCAGTTACCATTAAAATTTCAAAATAATTGTTGACGAGGCTGAGTTCAGAAA
This sequence comes from Philopedon plagiatum, assembly GCA_963971165.1. Lineage (NCBI taxonomy): Eukaryota > Metazoa > Arthropoda > Insecta > Coleoptera > Curculionidae > Philopedon > Philopedon plagiatum. Next base: position 70,148,627 of record OZ020195.1, on the reverse strand, counting down.
ATTAAAATTAATTTGCACTACTTATTCTATTATAAACGTAAAATAAAAATTGCCAACACTTCATTTTTTATAATTTAAGTAAAATGTGATACTTCATTCCCTCTGATTCTAAATAAATCTTTATCTATACTTTAAAAAAATATATTCTTCACACAACTGACAGAAATAATAAAAATTTTAATTTTTGCACTAAAAAAGTTATAATTTATTATATATTAAGTAAAAACGGCACCTCCACCATATGTCACAACGGGGGTTGTTGCGACTGAGACTAAATGATAGTCTCTGGGATCGTATGGAGGGAATGAAGTTACAGCAGTTATAAAAATAAAATATATTAAAAACAATTGTAAATAAACATAATAAATGAAGGTAAATACTTACTTAAATTTTGCGTAAATACATGGCGGAAAAGGCGGCTCTTCTCCCGACCAACGGGCACATGTCTTCACTCGACATCATTTCCGGAACGACTGACTATCGTTTTGTCATTCAGCGATCAATGCCCGGAGTATTGCTAAGTCAGCATAACTTGGCTTCCTCCGTAAAGTTAAACAAAATCAAGCTGACCGCTAATGAGACTACCAAGTTCACTGAACGACAAACTGTCAAATCATCGTTAATATGTGAATGAATCTTTTAATAAAATGTTTTAAATAAACCAAATAAAAATCAATACAATAAATCAATGAGGAATTTTGACTCGTGACATTATTACAAAAATTGTTGAAAATGGCCCCCTTCACTTAATATGCATGCTTCCGCCGTCCTTCTCATGGAATTTCATACTCGTTGAAATATCCCTGGAGTATTTTTTATTCTATCACATGCTGCAACTATTCATTCTCTTAATTCCCCTACAGTGTTAATGGGGCTTGTGTACACTAGCGTTTCAAGATGGCCCCACAAAAAGAAATCTAATCTGTTGAGGTCGGGGGAACTTGGTGGCCATTCTTGAGGCCCACCGCGGGAAAAAACCATTAGCGTACCATTTTCTTCTTTAAAAATATCGAAGTCAGTGCCCGTACGCACATCACTGTTAAAGCCTAAAATTATTTTTGTATTGGAAAATATGCAGCTTTATAAACTGTTGCTACGTACTAAATATCACTGAACTATCTCAAGCGGTTTCGAAAATATTAATTTCCATTTTTTCCCTAAAACTTTAGCACCCCGTCTTTTCGTAACGGAACATTTTTGAATCATAGTTTATAAAACAAACTATCATTAATTTTTCATGTAGATTCACACCCTTAAATATTCGCATATCATTAAGGAACACCCTGTATATATAAAAACAAAGAAAAAATAAATCATTCCAAATTCTAATCAAATCATTCACTTAAATCATTGACTTTGGCTTCTTTAATAATTCTTCCAGTAAGTTCTTCGAGATCCTTCCATTAAAGGACACAGATTTTTAATAATAGCTTGCTTCTTAGCAGTTGATAACCCCGGCCGTGCATCTTTGTGAGTTTCAGGAAGGGAAATACCTTTCTTAAATTCCGATATTTTAAAAAAAAATCCATTTCAGTTGGCTCTTCCAAATCAAAATCTGTTCAATATTGTAATCTTCGGGTACCTCTAGCTGCTACAATCTTTACAGTGTCCCTTAAATATGGCCTGGGGTTCATTTTCTTAACTTTTATTTGGGAAGAACAATCAGCCCAGTTATAGAAATCGTGAACATGTAGTTCTCGTTCTAACATATTTCCAGAGTTAGCTAATCTGATGTGTGTTTGTAAAATCTTCAAAATCGCAAATCTTTTTATTTTTCATGCATAATTCCACTTGGTGGTGGAAACTGTCAGCACTATTAAATCTGTGGCCTGGCTCAAAATATTTCAAATTAATTTATTCGCATTGTATCAATGGGGAATTAACTATATGGATCAGAAACGACAACAAACACCAGTTTTTGTTTTGAGATGAGCAGTTGTCTAATCAAATAGTAATTTTCTTAGCATCACTGTTTATTAGAAAGAAGGCATAGAAAGCCCTGATTATGTCTTCCTTTTTCTTACTGATATTCCCTCATGGATTCGGCGTCTTCACGATAATGTTTTCTTGCAGAGGTTGCTCTTTTCTTATATTTAACATATTTTGCTACAGATTTCACACTCCTCGACAATATTTTCTTCGGTATGTCTAGAGATGGAACATTCTCAAGAATTTATTTTTGGGAAATATTCTCCGAGAAAAATGAGAATTTATTGGAAATTTTGGAGAATTTAATTTATATGTTGGAGAATTTTATGTTATGTTATACTTTTTTTTATCAAAAGTAGTTTTTACAATAATTTCCTATGAAAAAATAAAGAGATAGCACTGCACAATACCTAATTTAGAAAATATTTAAATTGTAAAGTAAGACACATTAAATGTTTATTTCCAATGTTTCCGACTTTCCGAGTAACTGTATTTATAAACCATAACTTAGAAACGCATTGTGTAAAATAACATGCCTAAACAAGTTGTTTAAAATAACACAGAAAAGAATTAAAGATATTACATGATACAATAGCGGCATTAAAATAAATTACCTTAAATTTCCGTAAATTCTCATAAATTCTCTGAGAATATGAATTTCCCGAGAACTTTCTCGTTCTCGGAAATATTCTCGGTAATTTTCCAGAAATTTAATATTTTTTTAAATCATAAATTCCCGAGAATTTATGCTGGGAAATATTCTCGGTAATTTACCGTTCTTCAGAAATTTTCTAATGTCCATGTTTTTTAAATACTGTACATCTCGAAACATAAATATGGCACATTTGGCGCGTGTTCCCGTCTGTAATGAGATATCGATGGTCTAAAGTTTTCAATATGTTTTCGGATGATATCCCGACCTATTTTTCTTGCTGATGGATAACGCCCTAACATAGACAATGTCAACAGTAAAGTTTAAAGTTTAAAGAAGAAAATTAAAACTTACCCCTTTTGTCGCTTTTGATATTCAATCCAGTTCTTTCATTCGACAATGCGTTATGTAACACCTTGTCATTTCCTGGCTTGTAACCCAAGGTTGTTAAGAAAAATGTTTTGCATATTGAAACTTTCTTCCCATTTTCGTCTGGTAAAAATTAGAGAAATGTTTTATTGCGTCCGGACTTGTTCTTTTTCTTAACGACAGCATAGATCTCGACATAATGATAGAAATTTGTTAATTAATATTATGAAAAAACCTGACTTGCTCCTGTTCTTTACTAACCGATTCAACTGATCGTGTTTCGTTTTAAGTTTGGGATTGCTTTTTCCACAATTGGTGCCGAATTATCATTTGTAAGAAAAATTGATGGATTATGCCTTCTCCATTCCAACACACCTTTTTTCCAAAGATTTTTTAATGGTTTAAAAGCTGATGCCTCAGCAGGTTGTAGAATTCTTGTCAAGTTCGGATAGAGGGCTGTCAAGATAATTTTAAGCCTTGTGCAGAGTTCACTTACTTTGTATGTAAGATGTGTTGTGTGTCCATCCACAAATAAAATTATAGGAAACACGGTATTATGTTTTAAAAGATGGCGCTGAAAAACATTCGCGATATAGGCATAAAAGAGTTCTGCTTTCATCCAGCCATTTGGTGAAGTCCAACCCCCACTCGCTTGGAATTTTTTGAAGTACCTAATATCGGCTGGTAAACGTTTGTATGGAAATACTATCATATCACGTGTTGTGTCACCCGCTGAGAAAATGTAAATAATACCATAACATTGGACTTTGCTTGACCCCGATCTACTTCATAAACGTTTCAAGTTCCCTTCGGGCAATACAATTTTTGATTTCAGCCAAAGCTGAAAATTGGTTTCATCAGAATTAAAAATTTTTTAGGATCTTGCAGGGGATCAAACAAATTTTCTTCTTTTAAGCGTGCTTCAATCTTTGAAAACCAACTTCTGATATCTAAGTCACTTACAGAGGCACTGGCAGTGGTAACAGTTTCTAGCTGTCTTTCTGTTAACACTGCGTGCCGTCTTAAAAAACTTTTGTACCATCTATCACCCGAATAATTGTCCTTGAACGGATTTGTGGTATTTTTATAAAGCCAGTCTTTATCGCTTGCCTGAAAGTTTTCCTTTCTTTGTGAAAACCTTTTTTTTTTCGTTTTCCTTTATCCATTTTACTAAAATATTTCCTCCTCCTTGCTTAAAACAGAAGGTTCGATTTTCATAACATTTTCGCTTAATCGAAACTGTAGTATCGCACGTGGAATGTCATATTTCCTTGATGCAGATTTTTAGGCATTCCATTTTTTATTTCTTTTAAAGCCTTTTGCAGCTGCTCTTTGTTACCTTTCATATTGTATTTGTCACCATTAGCATTGCTGATTTTGGGAATGTTCTATAAAAATAAAACCACGTTATTATCGTTCGTCATGAAGGCAAGACTTCCCTATCATATATTATTAAACATCCATTTTCGACACCGTTAACTCCGTATTCACTAACGTTAAAACTGATCTAATTTGGCAATTAGGGTTTTAAATTGACAACTGTCAGAATAAGACAGCTAAGTTGTGTAGGTATTTCATTATTTTTTTTTGGTCTTCAAATTTATTTTATAAAAATAAAACAATTTAAAAATATACTGCTGTCATTAAAGGAATCAATACTATTTTGGCACGTTAATCCCGGTAAAAATATTCATTGTAAAAACGAATTTAGCACAAAAATAACAAAATTAAAGCATTTTATGGCATTTAAAAATATTACCAGGGAAAACACAACTGGCTTACTAGAAAATCTAAATTTAGGTATTGTTTAAATTATAAACCACTTTAGCGAATACGGGGGTAAAATTTTAGTAAAAAATTGCATCAGTGTAATTATTGGCATCCAAAAATTTAATAATTGGCCCTGTGCCAAAAACTTTCTACTTGCTGTTTTTTGATTTAATTTTATAAAATAACTTAACAGACTTAAAATAGGGTGGCATTAAGAAAAAACTAGAAGAAGAAAATTACATCGATTTTTGGTGATTGGCACCCCGTGCCAATAACTGTTAAACGTTGTAATGCACTAGACAGTTATTGGTACACTAATAAAAAAAAAACAAATGGCTGTTTAAGGTTAGAATCAGTTATGCCGGTTGGCCGGTAATAGAGTCGTGACGGTACGGTACATGAACATGAATGTTGAAACGGACCAAGCGACGTCGGCATGTCGGCAGTGCATCGGCACTTGGATCCTTTCAACACCAAATGATGCGGGAAGGTCAATGCTGCCGAATTTTCATTATAACTCAAAACCCCTAAAAATATCGCTTGGACCCTTTCAACAATAATCGATTCAGTAGCCTGCCAATCTGTCTCTTATTTGATAGCATTCCCATTTAGATATATTAGCTGTCATTCTTCTCACTAACTGTAAGGACATTTGTTCTTCTCTCCCACATCCATTTTTTTCTTCATCTGTTTCGACATATCTTGGTGGGCAATAGTCAGTAAATAATTATCTCTGGAATAGTTGTATAATGCAACCACTGCTTTAATAATACTCAACAGTGTCAACATTACCGTTGATGGTAGTTTTTAGTAATCGCCAACGAGCAGATGGAACTCCGAAAGTATTTTTAATGCCCTGCCTGGCCCTGGACAACCAGTAATTAAATATTTTTTGTTCCCTTGTGAGATTTTTGCCTGAATAAGGCCTCACTATATATTTTTTAAGTGAGGAGGCCTCATCCGCTACAAAAAAATGGTAATTTATATATATATATATATATATATATATATATATATATATATATATATATATATATATATATATATATAATAGTGTTGTAATTTGGAAAGTTGATCTCTTGATGTCCAACAGTGTGAATTTATAGATACTATGACAGGCTGCTAACAAAACTATATTAAAGTTCTTTTTATAATTAAAAAATAGATAACCACTGCTTTAATATTTGCCATCAGGGGCTCCCAAATAATTAGGAAAATTCCATTTGGTGTTCAGCCACTCTTGTGTATTAGATAGACTTTTTAAATAGATAGGGCTTAAAGTTTCCCATAATGCCTCACATATTTCTTTTACAATTTAGTGGACAGTTGTAAGGCCCACGTGAAAGGTCCATGCTAGAACTTGCATGCTACTTCCTTGGGATAGGGGAGACTGTTATATAGGGGGGCAATATTTTTCTAATTGAAACAAACTATGTATTAATAACTACAATAAATATTTACAAATTTTGCACAATAAGAGAAATTAATTGAATGTCCCACTATACACCATTTTACCAGTATGCAACCACCCCATGTTGTTTAGTGGGACCTAGGCATGCGCATACTGGGACAGAGTTGTTTTTATGCTAAAATCATATTTTAAACAAAAACTGGAACCTTTTAATCATTTATTAGAAATGTAATAAAGTTATGAATGTTAAGGCAATTAAATAATAAAAAAAAATGTGCAAACCAAATTAACAAAAATTCTTTTAAAAAATAAATTAAACTAATTATTCTTTGGATATTAGGAGCTAAAAACACACTTCAATAGGTTAAAAAAAGAAAGTCTTAGATATACGGTAAGTAGGTAGGTACCCTATAAGTATTATTAAAAATAAAAGATAGTAGGAAAAAGCATTATTCTATATTAAAGTCCCCAAAATTAAAATCAAAGAGCCATTGCATAGCTAATCTTTCTGTTCCTCCAGATGTAAAACTCATTGCAAGTTTAAGAATAATATTTTCTTTTGACACGACATCATCTCGATTTTCTAGAAACTTCAATTTGTTGCTTGAAATTTTCTTCATAAAATTAACAATGCAGTTGTCATTTTCCATTTTTTCTATTTGGCCAACAAAGTGCTTAATGCTCTTTTTCATGGGGTATTGAACAATTATAAAATCGGTTATACTTTTTAGTCTACATTTATTTATAATTTCGTCGGAAATATCCGCATCTGAATCATCATTACACATTTAATTCACCGAAATATCACTCTCACTCTCAAATAAATTTCTCTTTGTTTTCTCTTTCAATTCTTTGTTGCCTTTGATTTTCTTTTGCCAATTTTAACCTTCCTTTATCATTTGTTTCTTCAATTATTGGAGTATCACTTAAAATAGTAGTAGTTTTCTTTCGTAACCCATTGTTCTTTCTAGGTTTAGCCTTTGCATATGGTCTCACAGCTTCTGGAGTAACAGTAACGTTTCTAGGTGATTTAGTTTTGGTGCTGAGAGTTCCAGAGCAACTTGGAAGCAAATTTTTGTTACCAGAGCGGCTTGAAAGCGGATATTCATTACCAAAGCAGCTTGAAAGCGGCTTTTTAACAAAATCATCTGCGGAACTATATGTTTTGACAAGTTCAATTGTTTTTACAGTTTCAACGCGGTCGGATACGTATGAGCTTTAAAAGTCACTGTCTTGAAATATTTCAACATTTTGGGGACAAATTCCAGTTTTCTAAAATCTTTTAATAATGTTATTGGGTGTGAAAGCAAGTGGAAAAGATTTACCAACTATATCGGCAATATTATAAATTGTCACGGGAACACCAGGATTTTGTAACATCCAGTCATCCATTGATTTGTTAGAGTATGCTCCAATGGGACTTGAGTGGCGATTTTCCGTCACGATTGTACGTCGTCGTCGTATGAAAACTTTAATTGCCTTCCAGACACCAGTGACCAGTAGGCTAACGCCTCGTGGTTTAACGTTACACGCGTTTCATTATAGTGTTCAGTGTTCATATCGAACTAGTATCATTAATAACTATTATGGCATACCTGTTTGTTGCATTTAAGACTTATTTTCGACTAGCAATTGTCTTTTCTTTGCTGATTAGCATAGTTTTTATCAGCAGTATTCAGTTTTTCGTCTTCCATATTTCAGTGTATCAATCACACAAAACAAATTTAAAGTATTAAAACCTTAACTACTCATGTCGACAAGTCAGTTTAAAGACACGAATGTAGCCAATTTACCGCGATTTATCAAATTAGAACGGTACGAGATCATCGGTACACTCTCACTAGAGCTTAGCGAGCTGGTCTCAATCTAGTCTAGTCTTTCGAGATTCTTGGAAAACGTTCAGGCAAGATCGCGATGCGAGCGAGCTCATTTCGACTACACTTGGTGAAAACGAGTGCATTAAAAAACATTGGGTTCACTGAGCGCGGGCTGTACTAGCACGGTCCGCGATGCGTCGGGACGATGAACGCCTAATGCGTTGCCTCCCTAAGAGTATTGATAGCTTGTTTAATATATTATATGTCCCGGCTTCTTGTAGCTCAGGCAGATTCCTGCAACGACGCAATGTCAGTGGTGTAGAATATATTCTGTTCCTCACATTTTGTCTCTGTCTAGCGAAGCGCATCAAGAATATGATATAATACACATACGAATATTAACACGGCACAGAACACGTCAGTTTGGTTGTCATTTTGATCGGTATCAACGTTATTTAGGGAGATGAAAATAAGTTTTTAATCGAAATCTCAACTTTTAAGTCGCCTCAATCAGCCCTATGCCGTAAGTACATTGACTTAAAATCAATGTTGAAATAATTTAAAGAAACAATTGACTTTCATTTCAATATTGGAAAAAATTGGTATGCAGTAAAGACACTTGACTAAACATTATTGAAATGAAAATTGATTGAAATTAATGTCAAGTTTAAACTTGGCAACATTCGTTTTGTCAAATGCCATTAGATAAAATGGAAGAATTTTCACTTAATAACCTAAAAATTTGGTTGATTTGTTTGTGATTTTATGAATTGAAAGCTAATTTTCTGCAATTATAATAATATTATCCATATTTTCCTTAAATTTGTGTATACCTAATAAAGCTAGCGATCTAGTGTAGTTAAAAAAAAAGGTACGTTAGTTTTTTTTATTTTTTTAACCGACGAAGGTTTTTGTGGCCCCTTTGGATACGCACTAACTTGTGGACTGTATGAAAATTTGTAATAACACTAACTTATTGGCTCTAAATGTGATTTATTTTAAAATAATTATACTACTGACAAGAACGACATGTTCTCTTGTAACTATCAACAACAAACTTAAAAACCTGGCCTTTTTCTCTCTTGCTCTTTGGCGCGCTCTCTTCCTTAAGGCAGAGTTGATTTATTTAACTAAATTTAAAATAGTCTTTTATAGGGCTGAACATACCGCCCGCCTTGAAATATACAATTTCAACATATCAAAATTGTTAAACATAAATGTTTTTCCATTTGTTAACTAACTACTTTATTTAGAATTTAGGAAGTGAGTCCGATCTAAAATTAACATGGTTAGGTGTATTAGTCTTTACTAGTTAATTTGTTGTCCAACGGCAACGGACATACTTTATTCAACGCACGTTTCGCGCAGCTTCCGTCGCTAAAACGCACATTGATAACTCGCGTTACTTTGTCTTTTCCAGGAAAAAGTTCGACAACCCTGGCTAATTTCCATCGAAGGGGTGGTAAATTGTCGTCTTTAATGAAAACTAAATCTCCGATCTGGATAGTATTAGGTCCATTTTTCTTCCATTTTTGACGATTTTGTAATTCTGACACATACTCTTTATTCCAACGCTTCCAGAAGTGTTGAGTCATTTGTTGAAGACGTTGATATTTACTTAAACGATTTTCCTTCACTTCAGTTATATCAGGATCGGGAAGAGAAACTAAGGGTCTCCCAATCAAGAAATGACCTGGCGTTAATGGAGAGACGTCGTCTGGACTAGAAGATAGAGGACTTAATGGCCTTGAGTTGAGTATGGCTTCGATTTGCTGTAGTACGGTCGTAAAGTCTTCGAAGTCTAAGTTACTGTTTCCGGCTACGCGTTTCAAATGTTGCTTAAAACTCTTGACCCCGGCTTCCCAGAGCCCACCGAAATGCGCTGCGCGTGGTGGTATAAAATGCCATTTTATACCTTCATTAGCTAAATTGTGCTTTATGGCACTGCTGTTTGATTTCAAGAAATTTTGTATTTCAGAATTTGCACCGACGAAATTTGTTCCATTATCGGAAAAAATATTCAGAGGTTTACCTCTTCTAGCTATAAACCGTCGTAGAGTAGCCAAAAAAGCATCACTGGTTAAACTAGTGACTAGTTCTAAGTGGATAGCCTTTGTCGCCATGCAAACAAAGATACAGACGTAGACCTTGATCAATTTATATCCACGAGTTTTTCGATCCTTCAACATAAAATAACCTGCGTAATCACAGCCTGTATTTAAAAATGGTGAGCATTGATTAAGTCTTTCAGCCGGCAAGTTTCCCATTATATAATTGCACGGTTTTGGTTTCGTCTTAAAACAAACTATACATTTATGAATTATCTGTCTTGCCAAACTTCTGCCCGAAATTGGCCAAAAATGCTCACGAACAGAGTAAAGTACCTGCTGAGGTCCGCAATGCAATAAACGTACGTGTTCATTAGTCAGAATTAATTCAGTTAATTTATGTTTATTGTGTAAAAGTATCGGATGTTTTTTAGAGTATGGAACGTCGGCATTTTGAATTCTTCCCCCAACCCTAATGATATCGCTGTCTAAAAAAGGATGGAGCGCCAAAACGTTACTGGAGTTACTAATCGAACCTTTAAATTTTAAATCACTTAGTTCTGATCTAAAAGACTGCACTTGAGAAATTTTTACTAATGTGATAAGAGCATCGTTCATCTCTTTTGGCTCTAATTCTCCTGTTACACGTTCCAACTTTTTATGTCTAATATTGAACAAAAACCTCTTGCAATATGCAATTACTCGTTGTAGTTTTGTTAAACTGGAAAATTGATAAAAAATATCCCAATCGTTTTTTGCGACTACTAAATTAACTTGAATTCGTTGTTCGGGTAAGTCATGATCTACGATCGTTTCACTTGGGAGCCAGCAGGTTTTATCAAGTTTTAACCAGTTTGGGCCTTCAAACCACAACGAACTGTTTATTAAAGATTCCGCTGACATTCCACGGGAAATCAAGTCAGCTGGATTGTCATGTGACCTGACATGAAACCAATCATTAACATTTGTTTTATTTTGTATTACACCCACCCTGTTAGATACAAATTTTTTCCAACGCTCAGGAAGACCTTTAATCCAACAGAGAGTGATAGTCGAGTCGCTCCAATAATAACACCTGTTAAAATTTATCGTTAACGAGCTTTTTACTTTTTCTGCCAGTTTACAGGCTAAAACTGCGCCTAATAATTCTAACCTGGGCAATGTTACAGGACGCACAGGAGTTACTTTACTTTTAGCTGTTAATAGCCTACAGGAAAATTCAAATTCTTTAATTTTGCACCGTATATATACGCATGCGCCATACGCAATCTCTGACGCATCTGAAAAAGTATGCATTTCAACGTAACTAGGGTTGCTGCACAGCACGTGTCTCGGTATTTTTATTTTGTTAATGTGTAATAAATCCTTGCAAAATAAAATCCAGTTATTACGAAGATCGCCCGATATGTCTTCGTACCAAGAAAGTTTATTTTTCCACAACATTTGCAATATAATTTTTGCTCGGATTATAATTGGTCCCAATAAACCTAAAATGTCAAATATTTTGCCAGTAATAGACAGTATGGATCTTTTTGTTATCTTGGAAAAATTGGAGAAATTTTGAACATGGTATTCAATAGTGTCATTATGCGCGTTCCAATAAACTCCTAATGTTTTATTACTCTCATTTTCCCCAAGGTGCAAAATACTCGCTTCTAACGAAGTATTGACATCAAACTGCTCAAATAGTTCCGGTTTATTCGACAAGTATTTACGCAACTCGAAACCTGCGCCTTTCAGAATTTTACTAACCTCTTTTTGTATTTGTAACAATTCAGTCTCAGAATCCGATCCCGTAAGTAGGTCGTCTATATAAAAACAATTTTTAATGACATTGCTAGCCAACGGATACAACTCTTCATTGTCTAAGGAAAGTTGCATCAAACATCGTGTTGCTAGGTAAGGGGATGATGCTAAGCCGTAAGTTACTACGTTAAGTTCATAACACCGTAACTTTTCTGACGGATCGTTTCTCCAAAATATGCGCTGATATTTTCGATCTGGTTTGTCAATGATTACCTGTCGGTACATTTTTGAAATGTCCGCATTTAAAACATATGCGTGTTTTCGAAAATTTAAAATAATAGATAATAAGTCGGTTTGTATCGTAGGTCCCGCATATTGAATATCATTCAACGATAAGCCACTATCTGTGGAGGCAGATCCATTAAAAACAACGCGACAACGAGTAGTGACGCTATTAGTCTTAATAACCGCGTGATGACTTAAATAATAAGCGTCGGCATTACCATCCGAAAGTTGCTCAATATGGTCAGTTAATAAGGACATGTGTCCTGATTCTTTGTACTCCCTCATAAACTCTGTATATTGTTGTTTTAATTCACTATTTTTTGAGAGGCGTCGCTCTAAATAATCAAAACACTTTAAAGCATTTTGTTTCGAATCTCCTAACAAATTTTTATTTTCCTTAAAGGGAATTTTCACGACAAAACGTCCCTCTGTATTTCGTGTATAATTTTCCTTAAAATGTGTCTCACAAATATCGTCGTATTTGACAACACTGTCGCATTCTTCGACCTCCCAAAAACGCAAAAGATTTTTATTAATTTCTTCGTCAATTTGCTGAGAACAGTGAAACGAATATAATTTATTTCTTGAAGAAAAGTTATTTATTTCACCTGCCAAAATCCAACCCAATTTGGTTGACTGTAACACTAAATTTGTATTTAACTTAATTTGGTTCATTAAAAGAACGTCATAGAATATGCTGACTCCGACTAACATATCTATTTCTCCTTTAATATTAAATTCTGGGTCGGCGAGTTTAATATCGCCCGGTATATTAATCAAACTAGGATCAAAACTGTGCATTGGCATAGGCTGAGTGATTTTTGGTAAAATTACACAAGTAATTTCCCTCGAAAAACCGCCATTGCGTGATTTTATTTGTACATTTGTTTTATAATTAGTCAAAATAGTTTCATTTCCTACACCAGTTATAGAAATATTCACTCTTTGCTTGGATGCACCAATTTTATTAGCAAAGTTCTCCGTTATAAAGTTAGATTGCGACCCAGGATCTAATAAAATTCTTGCTTTAAAAACATCATTTTGTTTGTTTCTAACTAAAACTTCGGCGGTGGACAATAAAGCATATTTATTTGCCTGACCTAACAACGCGGATTGCGAAGACGATGCTATTATCGACGCGTCTTTGTCTAATTCATTGCTTAAGCGATTTTGTGTACTCTCTCGCTCACACGATGGTGTGATGGCCGCGTACCTGTTTGCAACGTCAGATGCAGCGTCGCCAGCTTTTGCCCCTTGCTGCTGAGATGGTGGCCTAAGTATACTAGACTGATTATTATCCGTGTTTGAATGTCCGTCAATATGTAAAAGTGAGTTAATGTGTCTTGAGCATTTTTGGCATGGAGCCTTTGGACATTCCTTAACTGAGTGATTAGGATTAAGACAGTTTAAGCACAACTTTAATCTTTTTGCTTCATTATTTCTTTTATTGATGTCTAATTTTGCGAACGAAATACATTTAAAAATCGAATGATAATTCTTACAGTAAAAACAAGAAAATTTGTTGCTTTGAGATGAAATCAAAGCATTAACAGGTCTATTCTTATAATGAGACCACGGAGGCTTAGTGGTACTACTGTTAATTTTAGCGATTTCTAGCTTTTCTAGTAATTCGCATTTTCCTTTTAAAAATTCATTAATATCGTGCAAAGTGGGCAAGTCACCATTGAACTTATGTGCTTCCCAATCACGTCTGGTACGATTATCGAATTTACTAGTAATTAGATAGATCAACATAATCGACCATTCGTCAGTGGCTTGACCTAGAACCTGTAAACTACGCAAGTTTTTGTTGAAGGTATCAAAAAGGTTACGTAAATCCGTATATGATTCTTTAGTCACTGCTGGAGCTTCAAATAAAGCCTTAACATAATTAAATATGATCAAACGATTATTCCCATATCTTTGCTTGAGTAGCGAAAAGGCTACGTCATAATTTTGTGCAGTAACTGTTATTGATTCTATCATTTGCGCAGCCTCTCCGTCAAGATGAGCCCGCAAATAATAAAATTTTTGTATAGAATCTAAAGATTCATTTTTATCAATCATGGAAACAAATGCATCTCTAAACTCCAACCACTTATCATAAGAACCTGAAAATTTGGGTAGTTTCATCTCGGGAAGCTTTATCGAAAAGGTACACCCTTGAGCATTTCTTGAAGAAGCAGTACTTTCAGCGATCGAAACATTGTCAGAGCGATTTTGCTTTGCCTCAAAATTTGAAACTACAACAGAGGCTTTTGAAATTAAATCAAAATAATCATTCTCAAAAGTAACCAAATCAGTACTATCTGTACGAGTGTCTTCGCCAGACTGACTAAGCAATTCAATTTCATTCTGACATTGTAAAAACTCGTCAAATATTGGTTGAACTTTTTCTAACCTAGCACTAACTTGCGTAACTTTGACCTGATCAAGGTTTCCAGTGTCAAGAGTGTCAAGAAACGTTTTGAATCTAGTTAAAATGCCTTTTAACTGACCCCTTTTAAATTTAAGTTTATTTAAATCTTCCGACATTTTACTACGTCTAGCAATAATCAAGAAAAATGGGTAAGCGAACCGTGTCAGGTCTTAGTTAAGTCTAGCAAATCAAATTGGAATAAACTCACAGATGGATCCGGCCTGGATGTCACCAGCGAAGGTCCTTTCTAACAGGTGATCGTCGTCACTGACTTGGAAACGTCGTGGCTTGACGTTGGCAAAATGGTTTTGAAGTTTTTCAAATTTATTTGAAAATTTTCGTAAATAAATCACATCGGCTCGATTGGACCATGAATATGGATACGCACTAACTTGTGGACTGTATGAAAATTTGTAATAACACTAACTTATTGGCTCTAAATGTGATTTATTTTAAAATAATTATACTACTGACAAGAACGACATGTTCTCTTGTAACTATCAACAACAAACTTAAAAACCTGGCCTTTTTCTCTCTTGCTCTTTGGCGCGCTCTCTTCCTTAAGGCAGAGTTGATTTATTTAACTAAATTTAAAATAGTCTTTTATAGGGCTGAACACCCTTAATGCTAATAATTACATAATAAAGCAGATTTCCTGCTTATTAGTGGCCTATCAATGAGTTGTAACAAACTTGGCACTAAATAAATTGTTATGCCATGCTGCTCAAAACATCCTAATAATTTTTGTTTTTTATCATAGATGCCACCAAAAAAAGCAACCAGTCAGCAATATAAAGCCCTGGTGAACTTGGTAAAAGATTGTGACTTTGTCAGGTATGGTAAAGGAACCCCTGACCAAAAAAAGGAGGCTTGGGAAAAGATTTCATCCATCTTAAATGCCATAGGAAGGATAGAAAAAACTGCAGAAGGGTGGAAGAAGGTGCTATAAAAATGCTGAGTTAAATTAAATTAACTCCTAGCTACATTTACATATTATAGAATAATGTTAAATTTTTTAGGCATACACCGAAATGAAATCCCAT
Organism: Philopedon plagiatum; assembly: GCA_963971165.1. NCBI lineage: Eukaryota > Metazoa > Arthropoda > Insecta > Coleoptera > Curculionidae > Philopedon > Philopedon plagiatum. Next base: position 70,133,138 of record OZ020195.1, on the reverse strand, counting down.
ATAAAAGCAAAGATCAGAGATGGGAAGACTCTTAATGATATTGAGAAAACATGTGCTGATATATCTGGTCTTTTTATCTCCTGTGCAGGTCTGCCGAATGTCCCAGAGCTTGGAGGAAACATTGGTAAGCTATACTGTAATAATTTTCAGTTATGACAATCATACAGCAAAATGATATGTATGTGTATGTAATACATAGATAGGTACCAACAAATAATTTTCAGTTTGATAATAATTGTTTCCTTAATAAGTAATACAAAATAAATGTGCTATTTCTTTACCTATTTTATATTGCTGTGTGTACCTACCCTTTTACTTCCCTCACTCTAGGGAAGTATTGTAATAGCGATTTTTTCACCCTCCGTTTCCGATTTCCATCTGTCTCTCTGTTGACACTGTAGCTCAAAAAGGCTTAACTTAGACTAACCAAATTTTGTGAACGGATTGGTTTTCGGTCTGGCTCAGAACTGAGGTGGCTTTAAAATATACAGGGTGAGCAAGTAAAAAAAAATTTTTAAATTGGCTTTAAATCGGGAACAACTTATCGGAGAAAAACAAAATTTTGCATGCCACTTGGACATCTACCATTTGACTCAAACAACAGCAGCCAACGAGCAATATATACAGTGTGGGTAATAAAAAGAAAAATAATATTTTTTTTGCATTGGAAAAGTAATGAATTATTGGGGATGATTTTTGTATAGGTTGGATTTTTTTCCCTTGACTGAAATTAAACCATCTTTATACCTATATACAGGGTGTGTTAAGACAAACATCTCAAAAAAGTTTTTGAACTGGAAATTAGAAATTTGGTATGCTTACATTATTGTATTTCTACCCCAAGCAGCAGCACCATTAAGCAACATATACAGGATAGATAATATCTTTGCGCTGAAAGTATAATGGTTCATATTACAAAAAAAATCCCTCACAAGATTTTTTTTCCAATTTCTATTTGTGAGGGAAGTTCCGGGTAAACAACTTTACCGATTTTTTGATACTATTTCAGAGAATTATTTTAGAATTAATGCTTTACAAATTTATATTTATAGAAACCATTATAGTGGAAAACGAGGTTTCAGAAAGACCAGAAATAACTGAGGGACTTCTGGTCCAGGAGGGGCACCCAGAGATTGAAATGGTGTTTGAAAAAGAACAAGATGAGACTCAGGCCGAGGGCAGTGCTCAAGAAAAAGCACAGACAACTACAAAGAAAATTGGCAGCAAGAAAAAGCCTGATAAATCAATGCAGTGTAAGTAATTCTTTTTAGGATATTATGAAATGTATTATAGACTAGCTTACATTTTCTTTTTGATTTTTTTGTCAAATTGAAATAAATATTTATCTTGTTTTAATTTTTCATATTTACTTTTAATTTTTTTTGTATTTCATCCTCTGTGGTAAATCTACTTACCCTGTACTCATTTGAGTGCGGCAAATCGAACATCACAGTAACTGATATCAATGTTGTTACCTCGGTTGTTACCTAGTTACATTACAGTATTTGTTACCTAACATTACTACCATAGTTTGTTTTAAGAAAGAAATGACTTTGGTTTTGACATATTTAGCAAGATCTCACTTAAAAATTAAGAAAATATACTGTACTGACAACTTTAGTAAATAAAAAAATATTGAATAACTATAGAATAGGCTTCTTATTATAATTTTTTAAATATTTAGCAAAATTAGTAATTAGTATTGATACCTATTAATAGTGTTTAAGAATTCTATTTGTAGCTTTTCATTCTTTTTAAAAAGGAAATATAAAGACAGGATGAAATAAAATATCATATGTTACACATATGTTAGGTGTTATTACAGTACACGTTTATGTTAAAATAACTTGTACTGTAATAAGTCACCTACCATACTTGTAAAATACTATTATCATCCTTATAATTTTAGCACTATTGAATGAGCATATAATCTCAACCAACAGAGGCCTACAAGAAATTGCCATATCGATCCAGGCAGTGGCTGAGGCAATAAATAATGTTGCTTTGGCTATTCGAGAATCCAAAGAACAGAGAGGAGATTAATTTAACTAAATATTATACCAAAAAAAAATGTCCACTGCAGTATTACTATTTTTATTTATATTAGAGTGTTATTTTTTGTTCCTAGAGTTAAAAAGTCTAATTTATTTTTTCATTTCAAAGTTGTTTTTGTTGATAGCTAATTTCCTGTAAGATTATTTTGTTCCTATGTTAAAAGAAGTATCTTATTTCTTATTTAATTTTAATTTTAGAGTTGTTTTTGCTAATATTTCCTGTAATGTTATTTTCTTCGTAGAGTAAAAATTTCCTATTTATTTTTTCGTTTTAGTTTTAATTGTTTTTGCTCATAGGTAATATTTTCTATAATATTATTTTGTTCCTACAGTTAAAAAAGCTTTATTTTTTCATTTTAGTTTTAGAGTTGTTTTTGTCAATAGCAGTATTCCTTGTAATATTTCTTTAAAAGAAATATATATTTTTTAAAGTCTTGTTATTTCTGTTGTTTTCTCTTATAGTAATAAAGAAACAAAAAACTTCGGCTATACAATATGAAATGTACCTGCAGTATAAAAAGTCCAAAAAACGAAACGACCAAGATGCATTTGAAAGACTGTGCGAGCAGCTAAATGAAGAAAAAAATTGTATAAAGAGGTCTTCTGCAAATTGGAAGAGGGTAAAAAAACTTTTGCTTTCTTCTAAACACAATTTAATATTTAAGTAGATTTTTAGTGAATGGGAGTCTAAAGTAAAGGCAAAAGCCAGGAGAATCCGTTTTGAACAAGAACTTACTGGAGGAGGAATTCCCATAATCGAGATTTTGACGAATCTTGAGAAAAAACTTTTAGAAGTGTTGTCAAAAATCTTGATTTATGGCCATCCACAAGTAGTAGAGCTAGGATTTAAAAAGAAAAGCACAAAAGTGCAAACTTATGCTTATAAAACATCAAAAACCAGGAGGACAGGAAAAAAACATAGGAAGCATTTAAGTATGAAATGATTTATATTTTGTAATATATGTTTTATCTTGATTTATTTTTAGGGGAATATATTGACTTACACCAAATTTTGATTGAAAATACTACCTTAATACAAAGAAGTTTAAGTGCTATAAGAAATAGTCATCGTATGTTAAATGAAGCAATAGTAAATTTGATCAGTGTATTATGTAAAACAAAAATATTTAAATAAATACAACTTTCTACCAAAAATTATTTAATTTATTAAAAAAATATTTAAATAAATACAAATTTTTACCAACAATTATTATAATTTACCTTATAATTAAAACCAATACTCGTATTACAAAACTTGAAACTAAAACCAATTTAATATTCAAAAACAGTAATTTTCTACTACTCTATTTCTCACATTACGACCCTCTTGCAAATTATTTCTTTCGATATGGTTTAAGCCATCTTCATCTTCTACCACATTTTCATTATCCTCTTCATCTTGATCATCTAAAAAGAATGTCAAATGAAAAAGCTTTAGAACCATTAGGAATGGTACAAAGAATTCATGATGCCATGATGAATAACATTCCAAAAGAACTACTCCCCTGACTATATGTCATGCAGGGTATTTAATTCTATGGAATATCTATCCATCATGACAATTTGAAGGTAAGGCTCTAAAGCTTTTAAAAGTTACAAGTAAATTGTCGTTTGATTGCGTACTCAATGATACTTTATTGGGTTCCACCAGAGCTAATGCTCTCAAGAGTTTTTAAATTATATTTTATAACATACCATTACCATAATCCAAGTTTTCATTGCGGTCAATGCAACAGTTATGTACTATAGCAGCAGAATAAATAATTTTTGCTGCCCTTTGTGGTGAATAATGTAAAGTTCTATGCTTTAAACAGCATCTAAAACGTTGTTTAAAAACTCCATTTGTCCTTTCTATTACATTTCTGACGGACCTGTGACGCCGGTTATATTCCCTTTCATTATGTGTTACTGGGTTGGCAATTGGTGTGAGTAGCCATGGTTCTAAAGGATAGCCTGAATCTCCTACAAATTTGGATCGATTAAGTGCCGGTACTTTGGACTCCGATTAACTAATTTAACAGCCGATTAAGTTAGTCAGTGTTTTGACAGTGACAATTTCTATGCGAAGTTACCAAAGTACCGGCCCTAGGTAAATTATAAGTGGTAATCTTAAAATATAAAAATAGCTTGCCTAATAAGTATGTCATCTGGTTTCTGTTTTGCCTAAAATTATTGGTCAGGTGCATTCTCACTAATGATGTCTGCCATACAGCAGAATCATGCACTGAGCCTGGAAACCTGGCATTAATATTTAGAATCTTTAATTTTGCATTACACACCTGCAAGTAAAAAAAGAAAAGTAAAGGTATCACAGTTAGCATTATAAACATGTTTACTTACTATTTGAACATTTAAACTATAGAATTGCTTTCTACAATAAAATATTACACCAGGCATTTCAGGGTTTTCGGTTTTTAGGGCTAATATGGCGATTTGGGTACAGTCGATACACCCTATTATACCAGGAAATCCACCCATTTCCATAAACCTATAAATATGTAAATAGGTACAGCCTTAATTTTTATTTAATTCAAAACTTACAGTTGCTTCTCACGGTTCTTTTCCTCTTCAGTTTCAGGAAACTTGATGATATGACCAAGAACCTCCACCATAAGGTCTGACACTTCTGATAAACATCGGCTGATGGAAGTCTGATGCATGCTTGTTAAATAATCTTGGCCTATACCTCTTTGATATGTCCCTTCGCCTAAAAAATGTAGTGATGCAAAGAACTAAAATATTTGAAACTCGATAGTTTTATATAATTAAGAATGATTTACCATTCCATATATTTACCCTTAGAGCTTTAGGGATGGCTGTTGTTCTCTCCGAGTCCCTCATATGTGGCCCAATTTGATTTAGTAACCAGTGACCCAATTCTCTGGATACTCTGAAAAGTCCTTTAAAACTAGCTTCTGGTAATGATAAGGGATCACTTCTATCCCTTAGCTCTCGTCGTTGTAAATTTAAATCACGTCTATAAAAACTAGGGTAACAGTGTGGTATATGCTTTAACTTACAAGAGTAGGTATAAAAAATCTAAAGTTTAAAAATTTAATTTTCTTGATACCTGAGGAGTGGGTTGAATCTAATTTGATAATTTAATTTATCTTACCTTTGAAGGAATTCGACAAACAAAACTAAATCCATTTTCACGGAAATTCATAAGATTCAAAATAAAAATAAAACGCTAACAGGCTGCTAAAAATATTTTTTAAGATATGTTTATTAAATTGACATCATTTCAAATTCGCTACCGGGCAAGTTTTCATTTACGTTACAATTCTTGACTTTTTTCAATCTTGACTTACAATTTATCTCAATTTTTTCCCTTAGTGCATACCATTTCTTGAAATTTACAAGGTCACTTGACGTAATTTCATTTTCTTGAAAACTGGCATTTCAATTAATTGATTAGAGCGCCTTCCTGCATACCAAACTCCCATTTCTATTGAAATTTCTGTCAAATGTCGTTTTTATGTCATAATTTCAACCTTGACTTCAAGTCAAGGTACTTACTGCATAGGGCTGATTGTCACTACTTAATTTTCGGAAAATAAGCTTTTCTCTGCTTGACATAAAAATAGGTAAATCCGTTTAAAAAAATACTCTACCTTGGTTTCCAGATGGTTGGGTTCTCTTGTATTGGGTTTGCTGTCTGGGTTCCTACTTCCTGCTGGCTAAAAATTTAATCAGAGATAAAACATGTTAAATTAACTGGACCGATGTGAAGATTTATTAAATAAATGTCCAAATACTTCACCGGGTACTATTGATGTTTATGACGGCAACAGCTTACGTATAGAGCTTCATAGAGAAGGGACATTGAAAGCACTTGTGCTATTCGTGATTCGTGAAAGACAGGGGACGCGTAACTGTTTGTACCGAAGTGTGACCAGCTAGCACCAGACCGATCCGCTCAGTGGCGTAGCTAGAGGTTTTGTAGATTAATTTAATGTTTTCTCCTTCTTGGTGCAAAAACTGTATGAAATAAAATATTTAAAATAGTGCTATACATATTTTTGTAATTTCATAACAAAAACCATACTGTACTAAAGAAAAAATCTAAATGCACTACATATTATTATTAGTATTTTATGTCCAGATTCACTAAGAAAGTTTAAGATTTAGTACTGGTTTAAATTAAAATCTTCTAGTTGACCAGTTATGTTTTGACAAGTTTTTGTCCTGTCGTTGTTAATAAGACGTCATTGAAAATTTATGGATTATTCGGATATTTCAGCGATTTTCTTGGTTTTCAAATGATTTTCATCTTGGGTTGCTAGAGTGAATTTAGTTCTGTTATTGTCGAAAGTGCGTACTAAAATTGCCCTTTTCTTTATAAATTTGCGAAAAAGCTCTTAAATAAATTCGTAGTATAAAATTTAGTTGTCTTATTCTTACAGTTGTCAGTTTAAAACTTTTGGTTGTCAAATTAGACCGGACTAGCGTTGGAGAATCTGGCTGTTAATTTTTAACCTACATGTATAATAAATAAGCGTTACCTATTTTTATATCATATGTAATGAGAATGAGATATTTTGATGCAGTTGGCAAATTTGTACTGGTATCCTTTTAATGTGTTAAAAGGACGAAAGTACCGGTTTATAATGTACTACATAGTTTTAAAAATGCCATTTTTATTATTGTCCCTTAAACAAGATTAGTTTGGTCAATTGATTTCTAACCGGATCTGTTATTTCGGATAGCTTTTTGGCTATAAAGTGAATACGAATATTTAAATACTTTGAAATAACAGATTCGATTAAAAAATATATATGGTTGGTAATGGTTTCTAAAACATGTTTTTTAAAGTACCAAAGCAATCAGTTTGTATACAGTTATACATAATTTAATTTTTTAAAATGCTAATAAAATTTTTTTTCGGTAGGCAATGATTGTTAGTACGAAGAAAATATTCTGATATATTGCAATTTTTTATAACATCTTTAGAAGGATAGGTTAACCCGCCACGATTTTTGTTTCTTCATCCACACTCTGAAAACACTTGTACCTGCAGTTGCAGTTCGATCCAGTTGATCTCGGTCCCTTCTGTACTCCTTTCCAGTTCGTATACATTTTTCCTTCTGCAATATCTATTTTTCACATTTCTTCTCCAGGCAGCAGGATTGGCATTTTTTCTATTTTTGGTTACAGGAACTGTGGGCTCCTCCGTGGGCTCATTGCTGGCAACAGGTTCAGTGGGTTGTTCTTCCAAAGAGATACGTTGTTTCTTTGGACGCTTCTTTCTGGATGAAGGCCGTGCCACATCAATATCAGAATAATTTTCGACAAAGCTTGAAGGCTCATATGGTGAATCTCTGGCACTAAACGGCTCTGACTCAGTTTTACTCACTTATAAAGGCGCCAACGCACAACGAAACCGCGTGAAAAATTATTACAATAACACCGCATGGAAAGCACTAATGGGACTAACAACAGGTCGAAACAAATCAGTCGCTGGCATAATGTAGACCGAAGACCTTGCATTCCACGAAACCTAAGGAACACACACGATCGTTTGATGCAAAAGGGATGCAACTCTGGAGCTGCACCCTTCTTGCACCAAAAAACTGAGGAGGCAGATACATAAATGGGTGTAATTTCTTCATTTCTTATCGGATCTGCATCGTTTTTGTACCAGTCGATCTGCCAAACTTTTTTGCGTATAACGTATATTTCAACTCAAAATGACCCACAAATGGAGCTGCATCCTTCTTGCAGCAAACTCCTCAACTTTTCAGGCGTATATCTTAGCAGCAGGAATTTACAAAAAAAGTATTACTAAAAGAGCAGTGGACCGATAGCGTTGGAAATGTTATCATTTTTACTGTTGCAATAACAAATATATCTACAGAATATTAATGAATTTAATTAACTTTTACTGGGTGTCCTATTTTCTTTGTCACTGAGTATATATGTATACAGGGTGTTTCAAAAAACATGTGACATCGCTTAAAGGGAGATTATTTGAAAAAACTTAAGGCAAAAAGTTCATATGAACATGGGTCCGCAGATGCTTTGATTCAAAGATACTGGATGTTAAATTTTTTAAATGGTCTTTACATGTTAAAACCGATCTGTTGGGAAAACTAAACCAGTAAGACGGTTAATAAAATTGCATGTATCTCCTTAACTTAATAGCCTGGAGTGTTTTTGTTATATTTGTGGTCAATACAAGTTTAAAGAAAACCGTCTCAAAAACTATTTTTATTAAACCATTTGAAACAGGTAGATAATAATTCAACATGTACTTTAAATTCACAAGTACTAACTAGGTTATAACCAGGAATAAAAAATGATTTTACTCTGCAAGACCAATGGCAATACAATATTGTACAGTCTAAGTGAACAGCAAGTGAGCAACTTTAATATTGAAAGAAACAAATTCCAAAATTTAAAATTCTATCCCAAAATTATTTTTAATGTTTTCTTGTACTCAATTTCAAGCTTTAACAACTGCAATTTTAAATTTACCATTCTTAGTCTGCAATAAAATGCTACCATTGCTGGTAACAATCTCTTCATTATCCGTGCTTGCCACCATATGAGCATTTCTGGAAATAGTAGTTTCCATCATAGATATACAATTCGACTTAGTCGGGGTCACAAAAATCGGGACTGTTTCCATTTTCTAACATCAATTAGTGTTTACTTAAAAAAGTGAACAAACGTGGTAACAAATATATAAGAATCACCATCAAAAATCAGTCGCAGTCAAATAATATCTAAAATCGGTCAAATCAATTGACGTTTGACTGACCGTATTATAAATACGCATGCGCACTCTACTCGCCCCACCTGCCCAGCTGGGGCGTTAAGAAATAACTCCTTTTGCCCTACTAAAAAAGACAAACGGATAAAAGCTTGCGCTTTTAGCTCCAAATGTCTTTCTCGAACGGGTTCGGAGCGGAAAGTTCTAAAGGAGTGAATGAATAGGCCATTGCTGAACGCAGTTATTATTGTAATTAGTTAGGTAACAAATAAATATATCTACGATAAATAATACACTATTTATGATGAGTCAAAAAATCTTACCTCCTTAACAATTTACCCAAGAAATTCACAAAAAAATTATACACAGCTGCAGGCCGATAAAATTATATTGTTAATTTGTAGAAGCTTCCGCCTGTCAACAATTAATTTGATATTACTGGTAGAAGTCGCGACCTGTATGTTCTAGTGCCTATTTTTTGCAGGAACAAATTTAAACCTTATTAAAAGAGATTTTCATCCAAACTGTCAACCATCGGGTGGGTGTCGAGGACTAGGGGTTTTACCTTAAGTATTTAATACCATCGTTGATTTCTCTGAATTTACTATCGGAGCATTTCCTTTCCTTGGGAGATACATTTTGTTTTTGGATTTTGATGAATGGCAACGTTAGACCTTTAACATAAGACATGTCTGTCAGTAGTAATTCTTTGCCAACAATCATAATAAGATTTTAGCTGGCCGGCTAGTTTACTAACTAACTGTCTCTTCTCTCTTTGCTTCCTCTTCGTTCCCTTGTTCTGTGTAGGTTTTTTGAATGGAATTTTTTGTTTTATTTGCCCTTGACTTCTCCAATTCTTTAGAGATCTTTACTGTCTCTTCCAAGTTGCTTCCAAATAGCCAACCATCCACACTGTATTATTAAGGGTGTCCTTTAGAGATTTATTTAGATTGGTTGATAATAAATCTCTTCGGGAACAGATTGGTTGATAATAAATCTCTTCGGGAACCAGAGTCCGCGTAATGAATGGACCTACATTAATAGGCGGTCCACATCGCTTAACATCTCAATATATAGCATTTCCTTAAATTCCATTAGAAGGGCTTTTGAAAGGGGATAGGCTAAATTACCAATTAAATGGCTGTTATTTGGGAATAAAACTACGTGGTCCTGTATCCTTTGGGACAATTCTGATTTTGCATCATAAATTGAACCAGGGTCCCCTGCATAAACATCAATAAATATTTTCCTCTTTATACATACACCTTGTAAAAGAACATAATGGGAGTTCTTTGGGTTGCAATAAGAATTGGGAAATTCTTTAGGTGTCATTATTTTTATATGACTTCCATCTGTCCTATCACACCTAAATATTCAAAGATTTATCTAAAAACATGATGTCATAAATCTATTTTTATTAAGCTGTTAATTACCTTTAAACTTGACTTGGTTTCTAAAAATTTTCTTTTTGAATTCAATACAAGGGCTTTTTTTAAATATTTTTTTACCAAGCCACTTTTAAATTTTACTCGCCAGAATATCCATTTACATTTCTAAATTTTTTCATACAGGTGAGTGCATTTTCTCTATTGGGCCGTGAATCTTGTAAGTGCTGTTGACTTTAAGAATTCTTAATGCAGTTCTTGTTACCACGTCACAACATGCGGATCTGCTACTGAACTAAAACAATATTCTATTCTTATTTATTTATATTAAATATAAGAAAATTGTTTTATCCTGTAATTATGTGGCACAAGATTTCTACAGTTTTTATTTTTCTAATGAAATATAAATTCAAAATAATCCAGAGTATGAGTTTGCACCCTGTGATTATATGTATTTAAAGTAAAATTAATAAATTACCTTAATTATTTTATAAATTTTAAACTTTGCTTGACAAAGTGGTATTATCATCTATGCACACATGCAACATTACTTCTAGCTACCAAAAAATAAGTACACAGTTAAACTGGAGCTGATATGACAAATTAATGTTGCGTTGCTTTATTTTAAGGTACAAGCATAAAACTGTTCATACAAATTGGTCAACAAAAAAATCGGCAAAAGCGACTTTTACCCGACTTTTCAAACTGCTATAATTTTTTTAAAACTTAACATTTTTGAGAGCGGTTTTCGGATATTGATAGCTCGCCTTTCCCAAATTAAGCATCAAGAAGTGATTTTGCAATGGAAGTGACATTTTCATGCTATACAGGGTAATTAATAAGGTAATGTAAAACTACTAAAAGTTTAGGTGTGTGCCATATTGCCAATAATTTTTTTTGGTCGCTCCGACATAGCACGTTAGTAAGCTGGTATCAATATCTCCAGACGTATTCGCCGGAATTTCGATTAATTGTCTCTGGCGAAAAATACAGGAGAAAACAAAAAAAGCATACAAATTTTGGTAGCGTCATTTTTAAAACGCTGTAGCTGGAAAATGGATTATTAGACTTTGTCGGGCTTTTTGGGAATTGAAAGCCCTTTTTGTGTAGAGTTTTAGCTAATAAACTGGTTTTTGTTCAATGTCAAAATGTTTGCGTTGTATAGGGGTGAAATAAAAAATAAATGAAAAGTGTTGTGAAAAATAAGTTTTCTTTTAATTTGTGCAAACTGAGTAGTATGCGTTTTTTTTTCTTCCAGAACCACGGCGTTTTGCTCAAATTTCGATTAGTTATACAGCGTGTCCAGAAACCATCTAAACAAATGCGAAATTTTTTAATTTTTGACTTTACAAAAAAGGTAATCCCTCATAAAAAGTTCTGCATCGTGAGAAAATAGCATAGCCATTCAAAAATTTGATCTAAGACATACAGGGTGACTCAAAAATGTAAAAGTCCTAATCCTGAAGCTGAAAATACACAAAATCGTTATTTAAGGGTAAACTGCCACTGCAAATGTACTAGTGTTAACTTTTTATGTTAGTGAATTAGGTTTGGAATATACAGGAGGTCCCAAAAATAAAAATAATTTTTTATTATCAACTTTACAAAAAAGTACCTATACAGTTTATCTTTAAATAAAGATTTGGTGTCTCTTTAACTTTACGTAAATTGAGACTTTCAGCTTTTTAAGCCACTCTGTATTGTCCTATATCATGTTTTTGAATAATTATGCTCTTTTTTCACAATGTTGACTTTTTATGAAGATACTTTTTTTGTAAAGTCAATAATTAAAAATTTATTTTGTTTTTGGGACCTCTTGTATGTTCCAAACCTAATTCACTAACATAAAAGTTACCTCTACTATATTTACAATGGCAGTTTACCTTTAAATAACGATTTGTGTCTTTTTAGCTTCACGTGGATTAGGACTTTTACATGTTTGAGCCACCCTGTATGTCTTAAATCAAATTTTTGAATTGCAATGTGATTTTCTCACGATGCAGAACTTTTTATAAAGAATAACTTTTTTTCTGTAAAGTCAAAAATAAAATGTTTCCGATTTGTTAAGATGGTTTCTGGACACACTGTATAACTAACCGAGAGGTGGACAAAATGCCCTCATTTTGGAAGAAAACAAACACATACTGCTCAATTTTCACAAATTAAAAAAACATTTTTAACAATGGTTTTCATTTACTTTTTAGTTCGCCCCTATACAACGCAAACATTTTGACCTTGAAAAAAAACTGTTTTTTAGATAAAACACCACACGAAAGGGCTTTCAATACCTGAAAAGCCCGACAAAGTGTATCAATCCGTTTTCCAGCTACAGCGTTTTAAAAATGACTACCAAAATTTGTATGCTTTTGTGTTTTCTCCTGTATTTTTCACCAGAGACAATTAATCGAAATTCCAGCGATATTGGAGATATTGATACCAGCTTACTAACGTGCTATGTGGGAACGACCAAAAAAAATTATTGGCAATATGGCACACACCTAAACTTTTAGTAGTTTTACATTACCTTATTAATTACACTGTATAGTATGAAAATGTCACTTCCATTGCAAAATCACTTCTTGACACTTAATCTGGGCAAGACGAACTATCAATATCCGAAAACCGCTCTCAAAAAAGTTAAGTTTTTAAAAAGTTATAGCAGTTCGAAAAGTCGAGTTAAAATCGCCTTTGCCGATTTTTTTGTTGACCAGTTTATTTGCAGAAATTTATTATTAATTAAAGAACACCTATTTTTACTTACCGAAAACTCTCTATATTTCCTAAGTATATTGTCATCATGATCTGCTTATCTATAGCTATTTCTGGATGTTCGGTGTTAGACACATAAGCCGATAAATTACAGGCAGGTAATCTTTCTAAGTCTATAAATGTGGTGGGATTCATGCTCAAATGTTGTTTGATTGTAATTTGTATTAATTTTAGGAACGGTGATTTCTGCAAAATAATCAACTTTTTCTAGGTTTGTTCGTTCCTCTTCGTCATCACCCTCCATAATAAAAGAATGTTCGAAATCAATTACCGGTATTAATCTATTTAATTCCATTTTTATGAATATTCAATTGAATAAATAATATAAAATACATCACAGTACACAAACCTTCTCCAAGTTAGGTTAGGTTACGATAAGAGAATTTTTTGCCAGATAGTAAGAAAATCCGTTCGGAAATATATTTATGCTCTATTCGCTCAAAAGTCACGTGACTACAAATCATATTCATCTGTGTCGTTTACTCCATTTCGTCTGCGATCAATTACCGAACTTAGCCAATACCAGGTATCAACATTTTTAAAAATTTTCAGGAAACAGGAAAAACTGTGTAACCTGACTTTAAGTATTTCATGGTGTTTTTAACAGAGAAAGGAGATATTCATTTCAAACAGCTGTTAGAGAAAATTTTTCAAAAAATAATATTACTATTTATTAATAAGAAATTAAACAATAATTGGAGAAGAAAAAAGCTAAACAACAATAATTACTCAAAAAGTGATAAACGTCAGTTGGCAAAGTCGTCTTAATATCCAGCAGATGATCGTACTTTAATTTCTATATTTTAAGCCTTCTTCGGTAAAGATGTTGGGGTAAAACATTAAGATTAACTTCCTTAGATCTTTGAGGTAGATCCTGTAAATCAGCAGCAAAGTCGAGCTTATATTTTATGTCATCGATACCATATGATATCACTCGCAGATTTTAACTGTTAGATCGTTTGTTCCTCGGCCAGATCGAATGCTCTTATATCTCAATAGACTTTGGTTGTCATAATTCGACGCAGTTAAAGGAACCAAACGACCAAAAGCAACTTTTAAGAAAATAAGGTGTAAAGTTGTTTAGTATAATCAGTACAATAATAGTAGAAATTGCCTTATAGTTTTTTCCGCATTATATTAATATGCTATTTTCACCTTTAAAAATAATGTATGTTTCTTTTTTGTTTTATTATTATTGAAAAATGTCTCTTGGTTCCTTTTTGCATTTTAGAATTTAGGTAATCAGGTTGAAAGAACAACAAAAGTAAGTATGAATATGATCCTTTATCTATTAAAAATATGATACTATTTAAATTGTCATTAAATGGAAGAAGGGTTCATCTTATGATCCCCTGAATGTGTTTTGGTTTTAAGTTGTTTTTCGTTTAGGTGTTGTCTTCTGATTTTGAACGCTATTCTTCTCATTTTTCTTGGGAATATTTTCATAAAAATATTTATATTCTGTGTCAACAAAAGACAGTTGTTCCTTTAGATTTGTAATTTTCTCATCAGATATTTTGTATAGTTTGTCATCTAGAATGGTCAAGGTATAACTTTCCGGTTGATTTTTTTTGCATCCTGATTTCAATATATCTACTTTTAAAAAAGGAATGTGTTCATCTAAGGTATCCTTGTAGAAGTAATTTCCATACTCATTAACTCGGATCCATTTAATGCCATCAGGGAAAGCTACTTGTTCATTTAAAAAAAAATTTGCGATTAATTAAATGCATTTTTTCTGGTATTTCTGAGATATTTTTAAAGTGGTGTTCCATATTGAATACCACCGAATTTTTGTTACTTGCTGACCTTATGATTGTTCGATATTCATAGGGGGTTTGAATTTTCTCATGTTTTCGCAAAGTTTTCTCTATTCTTCCAAAGTCTCTATCAGAATCCATATATGAATGGCCAACCTCAGGGAATTGATGATCAATCGTTCGAAAATATCCCTTTAAAATAAAATACTGATAGAGAGCAATAATGTTAAAGTTTTTGTTTTGCTCAGAGCATGATCCTGACCATATGATAAGATGTTGAATTTTTTCTGGCCTTGCATCGTTAAACGGTTGAGTAAACGTATGGCGACAGCTACCTATTTCTAAACTTCCTTTAGTTGCAATATTTTCCGTTCAATTAAAAAAAAAGGCTTATGTCCAGATGCAGTTACAGTGTGTACCCCAAACTTATAAATCCATAGCTGTCTCAAATAGAAACACTTTGATGTTGTCAGTTTTGGCAGCGGCATTGTCTGTTGCAAATCCATTGTTAGATAAACGGTATTATCATTTAATTGAACAAACTGGTTGTCCCGCTTCTGTTGCTCAAAGGCATACCTGTAGTTTTCCTTGTGCTCGTCACTATCCAAGCCAGCATCACATGTGCTGCAGGTATCTCTTTTAGGCTGGCCAAACGATAAATTAAAATGACCCGAAAAAATATTGCTATAGCTGCACTTTTTTGTGAAATATTTTTCCAAATGATCTTCCCTGCATGACTCAAGATAAAGTTCGTACATTTTTTGTATATTCAATAAAGGCGATAAATACTTTTTGTTCAAATTTTTATTTCTTGAATAATGGGAGTGCTCCGCTGGAAATCGTTCAATGTGAGCCACAACGTAGTTCGCTACTTCATCTGGAATTTTATGCGGCCTGTTTGAGTGAACTCCTCGCTTATCTGGTGTAGGTGCGGAAGAACCTGCTTTGAGTTTCTTTTGTATAAGCTGAATTTTTCTAACCCAGTGCCGTTTTAGACTCTATTTCTACACTTGAGGTTGCTAATCTTTCAAAATACTCCCTCTAATTTTCAATCACAAAAGAAACTATTACTCTTCTCACTATTCCGTGAAGATCTTGATTTTTAAATAAACTGTGAGATAGACAGCGAAAAAGACAATTACCATCTATTTGTATGAAAACAATAGCATTAAGCTCTTTACCATTTTTATCGTATAAAATTTTATTTGTTATTTTTTCTTTTTTATTTGTAAATACAACCCTGTCAAAGTAGTCTGTTATTTTTTTCTGTTTTTTATTTAAAATACTAGTATTCAATTTTTCGTTTAATGAAATATTATTATTAATCATGTGGTCCTGGTTTTCTAAAGTATTTTTTTTTGTTTGAGGAGGTATCTGAAGTTTCAGAAGAATCAAAGAAACTGTTAAAAGCTTGAAGGGGTATGAGGCAAATCTTACAGTTAACATAATCATGTGCAACACAGACTGGTATGTCTCTGATTAAATCAGCAGACTCCTCACTCCCTGTTAAATCAATGATCTGAGGCAGATTGTTCGTGTCTTGTTCTTTTGATTCTTCTAGAGATAAATCAAAAAACTGTTCAAAGTCATTGGAAAGTTTTAAATCGAGAGAGGAAAACTCATGTTCACGAAAATGGCGCAGACCCTCTGAAGTTTCAGAAGAATCAAAGAAACTGTTAAGAGGTTGAAGGGGTATGGGGCTAATCTTACAATTAACATAATCATGTTCAACACCGACTGTTATGTCTCTGATTAAATCAACAGACTCCTCACTTCCTATTAAATCAATGATCTGAGGCAGATTGTTCGTGTCTTGTTCTTTTGATTCTTCTAGAGATAAATAAAAAAACTGCTCAATGTCATTGGGAAGTTTTAAATCGTGATAGGAAAGCTCTTGTTCACGAAAATGGCACAGACCCTCTGAAGTTTCAGAAGAATCAAAGAAACTGTTAAGAGGTTGAAGGGGTATGGGACAAATCTTACAATTAACATAATCATGTGCAACACAGACTGTTATGTCCCCGATTAAATCAACAGTTTCCTCACCCCCTGTTAAATCAATGATCTGAGGCAGATTGTTCGTGTCTTGTTCTTTTGATTCTTATAGAGTTAAATCAAAAAACTGTTCAAAGTCATTGGTCAGATTTAAATCGTGAGAGGAAAGCTCTTGTTCACGAAAATGGTGCCCCTTTGAAGATTCACAAGAATCAAAGAATTTTTTAAGAGCTTCGGGGGATAAGGGGCAAATCTTACAATTGATATAATCATGTACATTACACATTGTAATGTCTCTTGTTAAATCAACAGTTTCCTCACAGACTGTTAAATCACAATGTATGTAAGTATATGCTGATAAATGTAAAAACCACTAACTTTTTGTTGTTTTCTTTCGATTGCCTTTTAGCATAAACCATTTGATTATGCTTCATTTTATTTTAGGGGTCTGGAGAATATTTATTTTAAAGAACAAGTTGATAAAAAGGTTTATAGAGTGTACTAAGGTATAGAATCATATTTTTAGATTTTAATTTTAATTTAATATGGCTTTTAAAGAGATGTGCGATATATTGTCTGTATGGTATTTTAATACTTTCTCCTTAAAACTCTTTGGTAACGTCAACAGTTGTATAACTTAAGTATACGTTTTCAGATTAACTAATACAAATATTTTAAAATTCATTCTCCGTCTTAATGCTGGCAGCTGTATTTTTATTTTTATTTATTTATATTCTATTTACGTCTTTTATCCTTTTTATCATCAGTTAGTATTAATATTTTAGGATACCGTGTAAAAGAATAATTTAAACCAGCAGAGAATAATAATAGCTCCTAATTATCACGGTTTCGAATTTTGGCATCCCCATAAAAGCGATTAAAAACTTGATATTTTTAAAAACGTTCTTAAACTATTGGGGACTACGAGCTGACCGTTGAGTTGTGATGATGATTTTTTGGTTTTGTTTTTACACATATTCCCCTGTCTACCTGTGTCTACCTGTCTATTAGCATACTTAAATATTCAATCAGTATACGCATGCTGTCTGTTATTTTTGCATTTAGGCCCCTAAGATCTTATGTATTAAGAGCTCATATTTCACCGTACTGGTGTATGTATATCTTTCCTAACTATTTATCTTCACTGTATGTACTACTGTCTACCAGCGACATTTGCAAAAAGAAATAAAAATGCTATTTGAGGTCGTGTCACACAGGTGACACAATATAGTGCTGATTCTAAAGATAGAGGACTTTTTGTATAAATGATGAACAAGTTTATAAAAATTAAATAGGAAGCTACGGGATTTCCTTTAAATTGTAGTACAGTGGCTCTGAAGGAGAAATATATTGAAGATTTTTTTAATTCGGAAGGAGTTCAGTTAGAATTCAAGTCTATAATTAAAAATTTAGGTTTGCGTTCTCTAGCAAAATTAATGTTAAATAGTTTTTGGGGCAAATTTGGACAGCTGGAAAATCAGTCAAAAACTAAAATTGTAAATAGGCCTGAAGAATTTTTTTTCATGTTCTGCAATCCTAGTTTATCTATTCACACGGTTATACCAGTAAATGATGATACGCTGTTGGTTAACTATCAGTTTACTGAGTAAAGCTATGAGTCTCTTTCTACTGTAAATGTCTGTGTTGCTGCCTACACTACAGCTCAGGCTCGACAAATTATTTAGTTACTTGGAACAATTAGGTGAACAGGTATTATATTATGACACCGACTCCATTATATACGTTTATAAAGACGGAGCACCTGACATCACTGGTGGTAATAATATTGGTGATATGACAGACGAATTAGAACAATACGGTCAGGGTAGCTATTTTACCAGCGGAGGTCCTAAAAATTATGCATACAAATTATTTTCTACAATAGAAATGAAGGAAAAAATAGTTTGTAAGGTTAAGGGAATATGCCTTAATTATTCAGTCTCAAAACTCATAAATTTCGACTCCATTCGTAATATGATCTTAACTGAAGATAGCACCCCTAGTCAGATTACATCTCAACAAATTCGTCGAACTAAGCTTCATGAAGTAGTAACAAAAACAGAGACACAAGAATATAAACCAAACTCATTAAAACGAAAATTTAGAGGTTTTGATTCAGTCCCCTACGGTTTTAAAAAACAGAAAACGTAAAAATTTGTATCTGTTTTTAATTTTTGATTTTAGTAATTAGTCAATATAATAATAATAAATGAAAATAGGCTCGTAAAATTTTTAAAAATTTGTCAATAAATATTACCTGATTTTTAAAAATCTATTAAAAAGTTGTACAATTAAATCAGTTCAAGTCAAGTATCATAGTACTTCGAATAGAACTTTAGACCTATGAATATTCAATAGTCAAAGATTTTAAAACGAATATAGATAATGATATTTCTATTTATTTAGGTAAACCCGCCCTAAATGCTCGGGTTATGTTGTGAAACAACGTTTTTTTTATCTCATGTACTTTTAACATCTGTCATTACAATTTAAAAAAGTTATTTAAATTATGTGCTGTTAACATCTAAAAACAGGCATACAGTCTTGTCAAAAAATAAATAAAAAATAAAAATAATAAAAATAAAAAAAAAATAAAAAAATACAAAAAAAACTAAAGGTGTTAGCAAGACATAATTTATGTAGGCCTGTAAACATACAGGGGTGGATGGAGGGTCCTCTGCCGAAACGTTCACACCTTGCCGCGGTGGCAGAGCTTTTTAACTAAGACGAACGTGTTAAATTTAATTATTTTTGCAGGCATACCCCCCTACATGTATCTGACTTCATCATGTTTTAAGTTCAAACAGTGTACTATACCCTTAAAATACTAAAGGAGTATTGCATCATAACGCTACATGTTTTATTTTTTCGGGGGTGCTCAGCTTGAATCGGGGAGGGGGGCTTTGTTCGTAGTATATATTAATGTTGAATAGTTGCAAAAACGTTTAGTACGTACAGCAACACTGTTTGACCGAGATGAATTTAAAAGAAGCAATGTTGTGATATTATTTTTAATAAGTAAACATTTGGGACCTGCAGCGCCATTTATTGTAATTACCTGAGTTTTGAGAACTTTTTCAAAACAAATATAATGTTCCTAAGGAGTATAAATATTTTACATTAATATATTTCGTGTGTGTTTGCTGAGTAGATTTTTAGTGATTTTTACTGATGTGCATTTAAAGTGTTCTCAACAAGTAAGAAAGCAGCCGGTAAAGTGATGAGGTATTTGTTGAAAATTATATTGCTTCCAAATTAATTAATTTCGAGACGCTTTTAAATTTTAATAATGCCCCTTATTATTTCGCAAAAATATTCGGAGAACTCTATTACATGAGGTAGTTACTAAATCCTAAACAATACAAAGCCTAAATCTATAAAAAGGATTTTTTTTTTGAAAATCATAATTCAGCTCCTTACAGATATAAAACTTTTAATATATAATTCTTTACGTTACATAATACTCATTTCAGCAGCAAATGATAGAAACTGCGAATGTATGTCCATTTTCTGAATGTGTTACCATTGCATCAACCTGTCACAAGGTTTTTAGACGAAATTTTCTAAAACCTGATAGTATAGGTATAATACCCCAAAAACGGCTGTCGCCTTAAAGATAACCATTCCATAGTAGCACTTCAAAGGCTTAAGTGGTTGGAAAAAACTTACAATATAAAAACATGCAGGGAACGGTAGCGAAGTGGTTCTAAAAAGGTATTAAAAGTAGATGGCTATTCTCAAGAAACTAACCAAATCTTTGAATTCCAAGGTTATTATTGGCGTGGATGTTCACTCTGCTTTTGAATACGATAGAGATAAAGCTTTAAACAAAGAACCGACACAAACGCTTAATTATAGATTCGAGGCTACTGTAGCAAAATCATAAATACAGAAATTTAGGTTTTACGGACGTAGAAATGCGGGACTTTAGATGAGAAATTCAGGAAAACCTGAATTTACGTGAGTTTATAGAAACTATAAAAGCTGAAATTCCTCTTAACCCACGGGAAGTTTTTTATGGGGGGGGGGGGGGCGCATAGGCAATTGTAAAACTTACTACGAGGTTCGCCAAAGGTGAGAAGATAAAATATCTAGATGTTTGCTCTCTATACCCCCTTATATATGCAGGTATGGGAAATTTCCAATAGGTCACCCTGAGGTAATTGTAGGGGTTAAATGCTTAAACCTAAATTTAAAAGTAACAGGGCGGATTTAATAAAATGTAAAATTTTACCACCGAGAGATCTATATCACCCTGTGTTACCTGTAAAAATGAATATAGGTAATGATATTTCTATTTATTTAGGTAAACCCGTCCTAGATGCTCGAGTTATGTTGTGAAACAACGTTTTTTTTGATCTTTTACTTTTAACATCCGTCATTACAATTTAAAAAGTTATTTAAATTATGTGCTGTTAACATCTAAAATCAGGCATACAGTCTTGTCAGAAATAAATAAAAAGGTCACATTATGGTATTACTGGTCACATTCTGGAATCCTATGGTTAAGTCTACCTACCTGCGTGAGTAGGCCAATGACCCCCCCTTATGGCCCCCTCAGGCGCCGGGGGTCCAGACATGGAGGATACTTTTTCCAGCGGCGTAGTTCCTGGAAAAATCGTCCTAAAAAAGTATCCCTATACTTACTACTATCGTAGCCGGAGAGATTATGAAATAAGACTGGAATAATGTGGTCGGTTTTATGGTTACTATTACGGAATGAGTGCGCTGGGTCACGAAAATGCCACGTAAAATGACAATGATCCTTAATTTTTTGCTGTCCCTACAAAAAAGGCTTATTACATATGTGGCAGTGTGTGACCAAAATAAAGTCATCGGTTTTTTTCAGTCAAAGGTGTCATGGGAACTATATTTTTAAAAATTTCTTGAATTTTGTATGCACTATTCAGAAGTTCATTAACAAACTAATTAATGCAATCGCTTTCTGTATATAGCTGAAAATAGGATAGAGAATCATTGTAAAAACATTTTAAATAATATTCAATACTAAAGCGTAATGTTTTTGAAATACTTTTATTTTATTGGTATTAAGAACTCGGAATCCATTTTCACTAAGATGCTTTCCATATCGGCATAAATAGTAAAAGGGACTTTTTCTTTAAATTTGAAATTTGTGAATTTTAAGATCTTATTATTTTCATAGGGTAAATTATTTTTACATCATTTGTAGTTTTACAAATACCAAAGTATTTATCACGTTGTTCTTCAGTCATAAAATGATTTAAACATCGTTTACAAAACCATTTTTTGTGTCGTATAATTCCCATTTGTTGATTTAATACTCGCGATAAATTTTTTATTAAAACAAAATGGTAAACAGTATTACTTTCTTTTATTTCTTGAATATTAATATTAATGTTATTTAAGGATGAGTTGGTAGTCATAGTAGTAGTAACAGCTGCCGGAAGAAGTAAATTTATACGTGGAGAAAAGTATTGTTGGCTTAAAAATGGGAGTCAGATTGTTATCTTTGCTAGTGGTAAAAACTTTGACGGATAATTTGTTTAATTTTTCTTTAGAAATGTCTTTTAGACGAACAGGAAATTTAATATTTTCATATTTAAGTATGGCTTTAAAATGAGGATAAGATGTGGTACGATTTATAGTTTATTTTCAAGAGCTGGATATAAGGCACAAACCACACACCACAAAAAACAGTATTGATCATTGTTTTTGATATTAATGATTCCTTGGGACTTTTTATAACATTCAGATAAATTAATGGAAGTGGAAATACCGGAAGTTTTGGGCGTAAAATTGTTAATATTTACTTTTAAATGGAAAGTTTCATACAACGCATATCCGGAATCTTTCTCTTGAAACTCTTTTAGTTTTGTTTTTATTTTTTACATTGTCTGTAACCAATGTTTTAAATTTGTACTTTCAGCAGTTATTTTTTATAGAAAAATATTTTACATCAGCTTGTAGTCAAAACCTACTTAACAAATAATGCCGAGAAAATAACATTAACTTTCAACATAGATTTGTATCCTTTTTTATTTTAATTAAACAACTTTTATATGCTTTATTCAGAAAAATTTTGGATTTTTTTTAAATGTGTATTAATACCGGTCCTAATCCTTCCCTGGAAATACGATTCAAGATCTTGCCATACTAAATGTTTAGTAATATTTTTAAGGTTAACAGAATTACTATAGGATTGTCATTTTTTATTTTAAAAATTTTCCTTATAGTATTTTTAAATTGCTACTCTTGATTCAATTTTCGCTAAACTTCTAATACATGTATGTTTATTTTTACAACAAATATTAATATTCTTCTTTTGTTTTAATTAAGGGTTCTACCTGCTCAAGTTTATTAAGAACTGAACTCAATAAATTGTCTAACGTTTGCTCAGGAACTTACGCCTGCTTGATGACTCATTATATACAGATAAAACGGATTTTCTTCCGTGCATAGGGTATGTAGGTAAAACCTGGGGTATGATTGGGATAACGCGTACTGACATTCATCGCCGCTCTGTGTTCTGCGTCTGCTCTGCTTTCATTTTATTATTAGCCCGCACGAAGGTAAGAACGTAACGATAGTGTCTATTCAAAAATGCCTGTTATATTTACTCCAGACGAACGCTTACAAATTATTAAATGGTATTACGGACGCCATAGTGCTCATTAAATTGTTAATTTATTTATTGCTGCTTTTGCGGGTCGACCAATTCCGGTGGTACAAACTATCAAGGATATGATACGAAAATTTGAATCCTCGAAATGTTTACTAAATTGCAGCAAATGCAATAATATCGAAATTAACAATGAACCTGGTGCTTATCAACATAATGATGAGCGTGAACAAAGGGAAGTGACTGTTTGTGGAGCTGTCGAAATACTTGAGCCTTGCTCTAGTACTGTCATTGCTGAGGAAGTAGATATGCCTGTAACCACAGTACGAGATATTTTACGGAGAAATAGGTACCGAAGTTACAAAGTACAAAAAGTGCAAGAACTTTTGCCTGAAGATTATTTTCGTAGAATGGAATTTTGTGAAATAAAGGGTTTTCCAATAAGAGGTGTTATTTTGAATAGCCCGCTATTTCGGTAGATGTCACTTTTGGAGCTGTAATTTTTTGACATTTGACAAGTAGAAACTACGCCATTAATAAAAATGGAACGATACACGCTTCAACAGCGCATTGAAATTATTAAAATTCACTATAAAAATGGTGAAAATTTGGCAGAGACGGTTCGTAAAACTCGAACATTTTTGGGTCGTCGTGAAGCACCTTGTCGGACCGCAATACAGAAGTTGGTGGGAAAATTCGAGCTGTTGGGACAAGTTAGTGATGTGAAGAATAAAACCCGTGCACGTCGCTCAAGAACAGCTGAGAATATTGCTGCTGTATCCGAACATGTTGAAGAAAACCCAGGTTTGTCCATTCCTCGTCGTTCTTTGGAATTAAACATTCCACAAACGTCATTACACCGTATTTTGCATAAAGATTTGGGTCTTAAGGCTTATAAAGTTCAGTTAACACAAGAACTCAAGCCGGCCGATCATCAACAACGGCGTGTCTTTGCCGATTGTGTCCTTGAAATGCATGAAAATGATTCGGAATTCCATCGAAAAATCATCTTGACTGATGAGGCCCATTTCCACCTCGGTGGCTTCGTCAACAAACAAAATTGTCGCATCTGGGGCTCGGAAAACCCAAGAGTTATTGTTGAAAAGCCTCTCTATCCTCAACGTGTGACTGTTTGGTGCGGTTTATGGTCCGGCGGGGTCATTGGACCTTACTTTTTTGAAAATGAGGCTGGAGCACCAGTTACGGTGAATGGATTGCGCTATCGACAGATGATTAATGATTTTTTATGGCCGGAATTGGATGGTATTGACCTGGACAACGTTTACTTTCAACAAGACGGCGCTACGTGCCACACAAGCAACGAAACCATTGATCTTTTACGGGAAAAGTTTCCGGACCGTGTTATCTCTCGAAGAGGTGCTCACAATTGGCCACCGAGATCTTGTGACTTAACACCTTGCGACTTCTTCCTTTGGGGCCACGTGAAAGAGAAGGTCTACGCCAACAGCCCAGCGTCGATTCAAGACCTCAAAGATGGAATTCGTGAGGCTATCGAGGACATAGGGCAGCCACTTTGCGATTAGGTTATGGAAAATTTCATGAAAAGGATATGGTCCTGTAGGCGTGGTCGTGGTGGTCATTTGGCAGATGTTATTTTCCATTATATTTCAGACCTCGACTCGTAAATAGTATTATTGTAGTACCTCTGCAAGAGCCTCGACCACACACTGCTAAAACTAAAAATCGATAATCTTACTGGTCCCCCGGGACCCGCTCGCAGCCAGAATCATTCCTTTGCAGTGTGTCGGCCGTACTGCATTGTACGCCTTGTCTCGGTAGTGACGTTTTACGTATTATTTTCTGTGACAATTTTATTATCGAAAATGCCAAAGAAACGGAGGCAAAACGCAAAATATGATGATAGTGATAGTGATAGTGATATAGCGAAATTAAAGCGCAAGATCGCAGCTCTCAAGAATAAGAGGAGAGCACGTCGTCGACGCCGTAGGAGTTCTCCCTCGTCATCTTCAGATTCATCGCTATCAAGGGGAGGTTCCCCTGTGCCGCATGTCTCCAAGCGGCGAAGAATTATTTCATCCAGCGATGATTCCAGCTGTAGTAGTGCAGTTGGTAAGTTCAAATACCTGTTCCCTTTTAAGGACAGAGGGTGAATTTCACCTTGTTGCCAGAGATCTTGTCTATTACATTTAATAGGCAAAGGGTAGAAATTTCTACCTTTTCCATTCTAGATGGTTATCCTATTTAATATAAATAGAGGACAAGTTATCTTGTCTTTGAAGGCGAACGGTTAAGACAATAAGATTAATGCCATTTTTCTTTGTCTATACAGAGAGAAGAGAGCAGGTGGTTCCTCCTCTTCGCTCCGAGCCGTGTAGCCAACCCCTGAATCAAGAAATCCTGGCATTGTTGGGGTCCAACGTCACACAAACGTCAGTTCAGGGCCCACTGTTACATAAAGATCTAGCTGACAGATGGGAATCCCTTTTATTACAGGGCCTAAGTGCTGATGAACGATTATTGGCGAGTACTCTATTCCCCAAAATTGTCAATCTCTTAACCCCCCAAGAGTAAATGACGTCGCGTCGTCGCGGCGGCGATAAACGAATCAGCTTCGCGAAGGGGCATGCGGCTGTCATTTCTGCAAACTCAAATAGCGACAGCAGCCACAGCACTTGGTGTAATTTTAACATCTTTATTGGAGAAAGAAGGGGGGGGGGGGGGAGAAAGGGACTCAATAAAGCATTTAAGTGATGCCGGACGGTTGTTGGTGGTTTTGTTTCACAGTCAACACAACAGGTCATTTTACCATCGTCCACAGCAGAAGAAACCAATAGCTACCATGAACAGGCGGGACATCAGAAGATAAACTGTGAGGTTAGTAGACCAGCCGGCAGCTTAAGTCATTTTTATAAAGAATGGTTAAAATTAACTTCTGACAAAATTATTTTGTCCTACATAAAGGGTTTTAGAATACCTTTTCAGTCAAAACCTTTTCAAAAGACGTTCCCCACAGAACCTAAGTGGTCTCATAAAGAAAGTATAGAGATTAAAAGATCGTTAACTAAACTGTTAAATATGGGAGCTATTTCTAGGGTTGCCCCCTGCAGGGGCCAGTATATTTCTAATATTTTTCTGACACCAAAGAAGGACGGGACCCAGAGGCTAATACCACAGATCCATATAGTATATGGATCTGTGCTAATACTCAACCTAAAAGCTCTGAATAAATTTGTATTGAATAAGCATTTTAAATTAGAAGACCACAAGACGGTTTGTAAACTGCTTAACAAAGACTGCTTTATGGCTACTATTGACCTTAAGGATGCGTATTTTTTGGTGTCGGTAAATAAATCACACAGAAAATATCTAAAGTTTAGATTTCAAATATTTTGTACGAATTTAACTGCCTACCTTTCGGTTTAAGTTGTGCCCCTCGCATCTTTACAAAAATATTGAAGCCCGTGTTGGCTACTTTAAGAGCTAATGGGTTGGTCTCAAATTTATACTTAGATGATTTTCTGCTGGTTGGAAACAGTTTTCTTGATTGTCAAACTAATGTAGTTAGAACAAAAACACTTTTGGAAAATTTAGGTTTTTTAATAAACCTGGAGAAGAGTTGTCTCACTCCACAACAAAATATTTCATATCTAGGTTTTCAATACGATTCCATAAAATATACAATCTCTCTACCTGAAATAAAAAGGTCTCGGATTTTAAAATTAATAAACGGTTTTCAGCTTAGGACGTCCTGCAAAATAAGGTGTTTCGCAGAATTTATAGGTTCTTTAGTTTCTAGTTGCCCCGCTATTCCTTATGGATGGCTTTATACCAAAATATTTGAAAGAGAAAAATATAAAGCGTTATTAAGGTCGGGAGGCGATTATAATTCAAAAATGGCCCTACAATCTAAATTGTCCACTGATTTTCTATGGTGGAGTAGTAATATTACTAGCGAAAAATCTCTACGCCCCCTTTGTTTTAAACTGGAAATTTTTTCAGATGCGTCACGTACAGGCTGGGGAGTATTTTGTAATGGTGAAAGGAGCCATGGTTTTTGGACAAAGTCCGAAAAGAACTTTCATATAAATTATTTAGAGATCCTGGCAGCCCTTTTTTGGCTTGCAATGTTTTGCAAACAATATCGCTAATTGCTCAATTTTGTGCAGAATTGATAACATTACTGCCATAGCCTGTATAAATCGATGGGGAGCACGCAATTTTTCAAACTAAATGCGGTTACCAGAAAATTGTGGCAATGGTGCGAGGGCAGAAACATTTTTGTCTTCGCTTCATATATAAAATCATCAGACAATACAGAGGCCGATAAGGAGTCCCGATCCTTAAAAAACGAACACGAATTTGAGTTAAATCACAAAATTTTTGCTAGAGTCATCAATGAGTTTGGAAAACCAAACATTGATTTATTTGCTAGTCGTGATAATAAGAAATGTGAATTATTCGTATCATGGCTGAGGGATCCAGAATGCTTTGCTGTGGATGCTTTTACCCTAAACTGGACCAATCTAAAATTTTATGCGTTCCCCCCTTTTTCCTTGCTTCTAAAAGTTTTGCAAAAAATTGAGGATGATAAAGCAGAGGGCATAGTTATAGCTCCTAACTGGACCACTCAGCCATGGTACCCACGTTTTACATCTATGTTGATCAGGAAACCAATTTTTTTAAGACCTAGTAAGAACTTGCTTTATTTTTCTGATAGATCACCGCATCCTCTTTGCAACCAACTTACCCTGGTTGCAGGGCTCTTATCCGGCAAGCCCTGAGAAGAGGCAACGTCCCGGAAGAATCTCTTGATATATGTATGGCATCGGTTACCACCTCTACAATGAATCAGTACAACAGCGGTTTGAGGATGTGGTGGAAATATTGTATTGAACAAAATGTTGACGTCTTTTCGGTTTCGGTAGAGCAAGTTATTAAATTTCTAACGCTTCATTTCAATAAAGGATCCTCATATGGTACGATAAATAGCTATCGATCGGCAATCGGTCAAATAGCGGGTAACCACCTACTTAATGACTTTAGATTAAAACGTTTTTTTAAAGGGGTTTATGGGCTGAGACCGGATCAACCCCAATATGACAATACCTGGGATCCCTCTGTCGTATTAGATTATGTTCAAAAAATGGCAACTGGAAAAAATCAGTCTAAAAGACTTAACTCTTAAATTAACAATTTTACTGCTCCTAGCCACGGGTCAACGCGTGCAAACTATTGCCAATATAGAGATATGCAATATCGAGAGAACATCCGAAGGGACGTCCATAAAGATACCGAAGAGACTGAAGACGTCAGGACGAAACAAAACTCAACCGAACATCATAATACCTTACTTTTACCAAAACAAACAACTTTGCGTAGCCAGTACCATAGATATATATTTGAACAGATCCGAACAATTAAGAAACGCCGAAACAAATAAACTCTTATTAACCTTTAAAAAACCCCACAAAAATGCTTCGGCACAATCCATTGCTCGTTGGGTTAAGATTATTTTAAAAAGAAGCGGAATAGACACAAATATTTTTTCCGCTCACAGCACAAGACATGCCGCAACGTCGGCGGCTGCTAAAAAAGGCGTCAGCATTGACACGATTAGACTATCAGCTGGCTGGTCTAATAAATCTAAAGTGTTCGCTCAGTTTTACCAGAGACCTATTCTAGACAATAACTTTGTTCATGTTATTTTAGGCGGGTAGCCATTAGTTTAGTTTATGTTTATTATGCTACTTAAGTTTAGAAATGAAATACGAGCTAGTAATAGTCCCTTTTCTGTCTACTTTATATACTAAGTGACAATTTAGGTCGTATGATTTATACTTCCATATTTGTATTCCCATGTGTTTAATTTTAGAAGATACATATATCCTACTTTCTTAAAAATTGTTGGTTATTGCTTTAAACATCTACAATAATACTATTTACGAGTCGAGGTCTGAAATATAATTATAAGATCAAACGAACTTACCCTAAGTGATGTTCGATCTTAATTATATCCAGACCTCGACGAAGTAAATAGTTCCCAACCTAACCCCTTTATATAATGCATTATTATATATGCCCTAGGACAACAATTTTAGCTTTAAAAAGAATGATTCTGGCTGCGAGCGGGTCCCGGGGGACCAGTAAGATTATCGATTTTTAGTTTTAGCAGTGTGTGGTCGAGGCTCTTGCAGAGGTACTACAATAATACTATTTACTTCGTCGAGGTCTGGATATAATTAAGATCGAACATCACTTAGGGTAAGTTCGTTTGATCTTATAATTATTAACGGCATACCTTCCTCTTTATAATGAAATAAACATCCGATCATTTATCTCAAAAAATGGCATTTTCCTTTGAATATCAAAATAACACCTCTTATTGGAAAACCCTTTAGTAATGGAAAGGGCTAATCACAATGAATATTTTATTAGAAATATTCTTTTCACTGATGAAAGCTCCTTTCCCTTACATGGTTATCACAATCCTTCTGTTACACGATACTGGTCTGAGCAAAATTTACATTTAACTGTTGTAGAGGGTACCCCAGTATCCGCAAAAATTAAATGTTTTGTCAGGAATTTTGTGCGACCGCATTACAGGACCTATTTTCATTGATGGAAATTTAAATTTCAATGTTTATGTCAATTTGCTCCTAAATTAAATTATTTCATATATATATATATATATATATATATATATATATATATATATATATATATATATATATATATATATACAATATAATACATTTATTATATTATTACCTATAGGCCAAGAAATCTTCCATTTTTCTACTATTGTTGTACAATGGTGCATTTGTACCGTCGACGTCGAGAAAATCGACATTCGACATACTTTCGAGTATTATTGTGTTAGCAGCCAAACATTTTTGGAGCAACACTGGGTGAACTAGTTGGCGCGAGCCACTACATCTTACCCATCCTTTCCGATCATTTTGGATATAAGGACTCTCTTTGATTCTGGTCAAATCGTGGTCTGTTCTTCAGCCACCCTGGGTGTAAGCCTGCCCGCTGATGGGTAAGGGCCCAGAAATCGATAGCAGGAGGTCACCCAGACCAGAATCAAAGATAGTCCTCATTATTTTTATTTTTCATTCACGGCCTTTTCGCTGCACTAGCGAAGAAGTAAATCTTCGCATCTACATTTATTATATATATATATATATATATATATATATATATATATATATATATATATATATATATATATATTGGAACTCGCGGATATATATATATATATATATATATATATATATATATATATATATATATATTGGAACTCGCGGATATATATATATATATATATATCCGCGAGTTTCTTTACGGCTGTCGCCGCCTCTCGCTTCCCGATTTCCATCCTTTGCGATCATTCCAGTCGCCTTCTCCGAGGTTTCTTGCTGCCATTGAATTATTAGTTCCATCTAGCCACGTTCTTGCTGGGCGACCTCGCTTCCTTCTTTCTTGCGGGATCCATTGCCATACTCGTTTGGGCCACCGATTTCCATTCATCTGTTCCAGATGACCATACCACAACAATTGCTTGTATTCTATGGTGTCTATTATTGTATTTTCAGCACCCATAGTCTCCCTGATCGCGTCATTTCTAACGTGGTCTAGTCTAGAAATACCGCTACTCCTCCTCCAATAATCCATCTCCAGGGCAAGGAGTCTTTTATTAAGCTCCCACACTTCAGCTCCATACGTAGCTATACTTTCAACGATAGTTTTGTATATTACGTGCTTTGTTTTCCTGGTCAGAGCGGTGTTCCATAAAATACTGTTTAGTTGTCTAATTACCCGTTTACCCTGGCCTATTTTCTTGGTTATGTCGTCTGCGCTTCTTCCATTGGATGCCATAGTTACTCCTAGGTATTTAAATGTCTTGCACCCCTTTATATTTTCGCCTCCCATCTGTAAGTCTTCAATCTCACTATCTCCAACCTTCAAGTACTCTGTCTTTGCTGTGTTAATAATCAAACCCCATTTTTCATATTCCTCCTTTAGCTTCCTCAGCATATAGCTGGCATCCTCCGTATCCCCTGCAATGAGAACCTGATCGTCAGCGAAAAAAAGCGTATAGAGAATGTCGTAAATACAAATTTTTGAGACGTTTGTTTACCCATTTTTATCATACTATTACAGTTGGTGTAGAAAGCTCTAACGGCATTTACATAGGTGTTAGATGTTCCATTACTTCTCATGCACTCCCACAACTTGCTTTGTGGAACGGTATCATACGCCTTCTGCAAGTCAACAAAGACTAGGTGCGTTATTAGTCCTCTAGCAGTTCTTTTCTCCACGAGATTTCGGAGGGTAAATACTCCATCCATGCAAGAGCGCCCTGGCCTGAATCCGTTTTGTTCTTCTGACTCCCTTATTTCTAACTCTATTCGTTGTTTTAAGACTCGGCCGTAGATTCTAGCTATGGTTGGCATGACACTTATTCCCCGGTAATTGGCACAATATTTTCTGTTGCCCTTCTTATAAATGGAAGATATTGTCGCTTCTTTCCATTCTTCGGGTACCGAGTCGTTTAATATGATGCATTTGTTAAATATTTCCGCTGAAATTTCGAAGAGTCTTATTGGTGCTACTTTAATGAGTTCCGCATATATTAAGCCCGGGCCTGGCGCTCTGCCGTTCTTCATTGCGTTTGTCGCTTTTTTAACTTCATCGGGAGTTATTGGTAGAATTCTGGGGTTTTCGTCCATGCCGTCGTTGTTACCTGTCGAAACCTTCAAAAAGGGTTCTCTGTCCTCGGTGAGTAGTCTTTGATAGTACTGTCTCCATTCTTCCATGCTTATTAAACTTATTCCTGCCGAATCCTTCGTTTGAGTTCTCAATGTTTTCAAAACTTTCCAGGCTCTGTTTGCTCGAGTATTTCCCATACACGCTTCTATATCTTCTGTTTTTTCCATGTTTCGTTTTTTGCTTTATTAATGGCTCTTTGTGTTTCTTTTCTTTTTTGCCTGTATAGTTCTAAATCTTCTGCTGCTTTAGAGCTTAGCCATTTTTTATACTTTTCTTTTTTTTCTTTTACCAGGTTTTCAATTTCTACTGACCACCATATTTCACTTTTCCTGCCCGTAGTATTTGGTTGTTTCTCTCCTAGTGCTTCCAAACTAGCTTCATGTATAAACTTTTTAACAGCTTGATACATGTCATTAGCAGAGTCGTCATGGATGTATTGTAGTTTGGTGGATAGTCTTAATTGATATAGGAAACGTACAGAATCATGTTGTAGGCTATGAAGATTGTACTGAACGTGTGGGATTTTGTTTGTTGCAGTTTCAGCTTGAGTCCCCTCATTGGACCTAAAGGGGAAGAAACCCCTAGACACAAGGAGATGATGATCCGATCCGCATTCAGCTCCCCTAAAGACCCTTACATCTTTGACTGCCAATTTTGAGTCCTGTTTTAGGATTACGTAGTCAATGATTGAACGCTGGTTGCGTGTTGGTTTCACCCATGTGTATTTGTGGATATTTTTATGTTTGAACCATCCATTCGTCAGTTTAAGCGAGTTTTGCTGGCAAAGTTCAATTAACCTTTCACCATTGTCATTCACGAGGTTTTCGCCGTACCGTCCTACAATCGGGTCATCAATCTTCCATCCAGTTCGGGCATTCAGGTCCCCCAGTATAAGCAGTTCTTTTCGCTCACTTACATCTTGAAGTGTTTCTGTCAATTTTTCATAAAACAAATCTTTTTTAGCCAGATCGGCGTCGTCATTTGGTGCATAGAGTACTATTATTACGAGACTATGGCATTCTATCTTCATCTGGACTTGGAGGATTCTATCACTGATTTGGTTCCATGACAAGATATCTCTTTTATATTTTTTCTTTATGGCAATAGAGACTCCACTTTTGCCTCGCTCTTCTTTAGGCACTCCGCTGTAGATATGGATATATCCATCTTTCTCTTCTGTACCCTGTCCTTTCTTCTTTGTCTCAGTCATACCCACAATGTCCATATCAAACCTTCCTATCTCTTTAAATACCTCCTCTCGCTTGGTGGCTATTCCTTGAACATTCCACGTTCCAATATTCATAGTCCTCTTTCTCGCCAGTTTTCGTCTTCGTTTAGATCGGTCCTGTTCCGAGGCTGAATCGGGAAATTTTGCCATGTAAGATTTTTTCCGAGTTACGGAGTGCAGGTCCGACGCCTCAACCCCCAACCTGGAGGGCCAGGTAATTTCTATTCGTGGTTTTCTTCCACTAGACTGACTGCCTTTCTTGGCTTCGGAACTCAATCTGTCCCCGAGTTTTGGTTCTTTCGCTCTCTTTATCATTGAGACCATAATTTGTCTTCTTCTGCTTCCGAGACCGTTGACCGGTAACTCTTCACCAATTATTTCAACAATTGAAAATTTACCAGACATTAATTTACAGGAAATATGGTTTCAGCAGGATGGATGTCCTGTTCATCATGCGAGACCAGTGGGGAGCTCCTCGAGCAACACTTTCAGGATCGTATTATAAGCAGGACAGGGGAAATAAAATGGCTCCTCGCTCCCCAGATTTGTCCCAAATGATTTTTTTATGGGGTTTTATGAAGGAAGTAATTTATAAATATCAATTTACGAGGGGTAATACGTTGGACGAACTAAGAATTAAAATTCTTGAAGCTGCCCAAAGTATTACCCCTGAAAATTTTGGCAACGTTAGGACCGAGTTTTACGATCGCTTGGGCTACTGTCTAGCGCAGGGTGGTGGCATTTTTGAACCTGAGTTAAAAGGTTAAGAAAAATATAATTTTTATTCTTTATGACAGGTGTCCTTAAATAGGACACTCTTGTGCGTTTTTGAGCCTTGATGGGCATAAAATATTTAAAATTACTTTGTTACCATGCATCGGTTACATTTACCCGAAAGTAAATGAAACCGATGAAAGTTCTGACCTACGTAATTATTTGAAAGCTCATTCAAAGAACAACCACATCCCACCACGGTTGACTGTCCACTGCCAGCACGGTGGCACAGCGTCGACAGACGGAGGTATCAAGGATGACGATCGTCTTGGACGCGTTATGTTAAACCTATAATACTGTTTTATATGTGGAATATTTTTACCGATACACGGAAGAAAATCCGTTTTATCTGTATGTACGCTATCAAGGACGACCATCGTCTTGGACGCGTTATCTTAAACCTATAATACTGTTTTATATGTGGAATATTTTTACCGATGCACGGAAGAAAATCCGTTTTATCTGTATGTACGCTATTGAATTAACATGTAACTGATTTCATTTTAATAAAAAACTTGTTTACATATTTTATTTGTCTAGAAATATTTCTCTCCCTCATCGAAATAGAAAAAAATATGTTTTATTAGTATTAAACCTGCAAATGGTAAAAGGAAAAACCAACTATCTTTAAAATAACTTATTAGATGCATTTGCTTATACATATAGAAAATAATAATTGTATTGAATGACTGAATGCATCCGCGATGATAAATAATATAATTAAAGAAAACAATCGTTGTGCTAGATCATCAAATAATTAATATGATTTTTTTTATTTTTTTTATACTCTTATAAACACAGTACAATTTTAGTTGTATGTAATTATATATGAGTGAGAGACTGATAAGCTAATTGGCCTACACCTAAATAAAGATTAAACCCAAAAACAGCAGACAAAGGTACAAAACACTCTCAAATTTAGAATTATCATATGATAATTCCTAACATAACCCATAGCCTAAACAAAGATTTTAATAGGATTCACAATATAATTTAATTTTTTTACAAGTAGTATTGAATATTTCAATATCGCCGTTTGTTATCAATATATTACACTCACGTAACATATTATTCGCAGGTGAACATTTCATGAGGTTATAGAAAAACAACTTTGGATTTGTGGTTCTTAAGTTAACTTTAAGAACATTAAATGAGATATAATTAATTAAGAAACTGTATACTTACTATTATTGATAATACAGTAGATGAACAAGACAGCCTGCATTTGTCTTCTCCGACTCAAGGATTGCAAATTAAAACCAATTAACATACTATTATATTAGATCATATACGGATACACATTCTGTTTTCTGACATATAAATACCTTAAGAATCTTTTTTGCGCTTTCTCTATCATGTTAATATTGACGTCAGCCTGAGGGGCACAGATAACACACGCATATTCCAAATGTGATTAATGATACGTTGAGTGAATGCAGTATTTTTAGGAAATACATTTTGATTACTCGTTATAATAACTGGAGTACGAAATACATTAGAATCATTCTGATACTTCATTTTTGCTGGACAACTATCTCCTCCTAATAATAATTTTAATGTTTCAAAACTACTAGGTCCTACATTTGGTTCATTAAACAATAAAATTCGTTTATTAACACAATCTTGTAACGGAAAATTACTAAATCTATTAAAATTACCAATTTGGCCAAAATTAATACATAAATATAAGACACAATCAATAAAATACGATTTTCCTGATCCTGGTGCTCCCAAAATTTGAAAAGTATTTAATTTGGGATATATTTTATCAATGACACTTAATAAATCAGTTAAAAATTGTAAAATTACAGTATGATCATTATTAAATTGAAAATATAATAATTCATTTAAAATATCTAATGACATTTCGGGAGAATAATAATACGTTTCAATACTACCTTGATGCGCAGCAAACAAGGGAGTACAATTTTCTAATAATAATACAATTTCTTTCAAACTTTTTTCAACAAATTCTAAATTAAGTAAATCTACCACTACCGAAATTGTTGGTGTCGTTTTAGCTAGAAATTTAAATTCACTTTGAGTCCGCAAACGCGTATTTAATAAATTTAATACGGGTTCGCACGGAAATTGCCGGAAACAAGATAAGAGTTTTTCTTCAAAACTTCTTTTCTTAAATCCTTTACTTTTCGAATGCGTTGTGTTGCTTCGCGCACAATGTTCACTATTTGCAGATGAAGAGGGTCCAGGGAGCTCTGCGTGAGAAAATTCATCCTCAGATCCGCTGTTCGATAATGTCATGATATTGGATGTGTTGCATATCTCCAATTTTATCAAAAAAGCTCCTTTTTCGCCCAGAGAGCTCACAGTGCTGACACAGTCGGGGAGATTGCGACAAATATTTTGTGAGATTAAACAATGATTTTGCTCGGATGTCATATACGCGAAGGTATCGTCTAGTTCCGTATATGGGGATACTATGCATTCGGGCGCACCTACAGTATTGATTTTACCAGGAACAGTCGTGGATAATGTGGATGTGCTCATCGTGGAATATCCACCAGAAAACGCCTCCATAATATTTTGTTGCCAACACTTTTTTAAGATATTCGTCAGACTTTCGTCTAGGGACGTTTGGCAAAACGTCGTGAATAAGTCTTTTTCCTTTAATAGCGCACTGAAATTCGGAAATGAAATTTGTAACTGTTCGAATTTGATTGATTTTTCTGTCATCAATTCTTTCTTGATTGTCGTTAATGCTTGTGAATAAGTCTTCAATAGCCGCTTCCCAATCAAGTTGTCCTGCTGTATCTTGAGGAGTGAAATGTCGATCCATTGAAGTAGAAGGTGGTAGCATATTGTTTCCTGATTGACTGGCCACAGCAATTCGATCAAATTGAGGAGACAATGTAGTAGACATTGGCTCGCAGATTCCATCGTTAACGTAGCTCCAGTCTGAGTAACATCCCTATGATAAATTAATGGTTAATTTTACAGGTCCACATGGTAGTAGCATGTTCGTATAGGTCACACCATCCTTCAAGAGGGCAATCTTCATAATTGACACAATCGAAATAACAATTATGACAATGAAAATGCCCGTAATTATGTCCATGGTAAAAAGATAATTCAATCAATGCTTTGTTATTTTTCAGTAAATACAATTTTAATATGGAAAAATCTTCTGATTTAAAGCATTTTGGGCATACTATGAAATGGTACACTACTGGTTCATATATAGATATGACATAAAACCTATTGCAGCACACATAGTCAGCACCACACCTAGACTTATTAAAATCTGGTGAAGTGCCCAATGAGTTATGGTATTGTGTGGATAATCGTCCAATGCCTCCTCGGCAGTTAATAAATTGAAACAAAAACCCATGAGGCTTAATAGAAAGTTCTTTTGCTTCGGAAAAAAATAATATCTTCTTCAGTAGTCCCCGGTAGATAACAACGTTCAATACTTACATCTTCACTATTCACTACACTACTGTTACTACTTGAAGGAATTTCACTGGTAGTTGGTTTAGCCGGCATTATCTTTTTACTATAGACTGTAAGCTGTTTTATACAAGAAATTGGGAATAATTTAAAAACCTTTGGTTTTATATCACCCGCCGCGGCACCACCAAGGTAAGATTTGGGGGGGAAAAGTGGGGGCAATCATGATCTCCTGATGTGAATCATGACGAAGTCGATTCCATCGAGATCGATTGCCCCCGGTTTAAAAAATACTACTTTTTACATTTTTTTGTTTCCAATAATACTCTTAAAAACACCTAAAATACCCACACCAAATAAAATGACTAAATAGAGGTTATAACTTACATATCGAAATAATCAGCTGCATCAGTGTCCACAGCTTGGATTTTACCGGACTTTACATCATCCATAAATACCAGGGTGTCATTGTAAAGCTCGTCTGGGATTTTTCCGCCATGTTTCATTGCTTTGAATGCAATGACTCCTAATTTTTTGGCGATGCCAATAGCTAGTTTATTGTCATAATCTAGCTAGGTTCGAGGTATAGTTTTTCCGTTGAAGAACGGCAATAATGTGACTCCATTTTTGGCAACGAGAGTAAATTTATATTTTCAGACTCTTTACTTCTTCTTGTCTGCTTCGGTTGTTGGGTTCTTACTGCTTCCGGTGTTTTGATTAATTCCACTTTGACATGTCTTCTCTCAGCAGTATCTGGTTTAATCCAATTCAAGGTACAGTTCTTTTTAAGACCAAGCGTAGCATTAAACTTGTGTTTCACCTCCGATATATCCAGAGGTCATGTCCAACTTTATACTCAACCGACAAATCGCGACGGGATGTATCGTTTTCTCCTCGGAGTCTTTTTACTGGCTCTATTTGTCTGTGCCCTCTTACATATCCCCTATTTTCAGGCCAGATCTTTTTTCAAAATAAATCTTATGTTTTCATCAAGCTTCTAACACTGCAGACTATTATATTTTTCCAAGACTTTACAGTTGCATGGGTTTAGCAAAAATATTTGAGGCTTCTTTACTACATACTTCCATTTTCTATTGTCTTTTTTGCCTAAATAGATCATTCCCAACTCTCGTTTTCTTTTGTTTTCTTTATAAGTTTCGTCGCTTTTAGCAATAGGCTTTTCTTTCTCTTAGCTACATCTTCTCTGGACTCCACACTGTCTGTATTTCCTTAGCTACTACCTGCATATTTTTGTTTGTGTATCCTCATCTGGTTAATGTGAATGTTCATAATCGCTATCGCCTTTCATGTCCTGATCATCTTTAGTCTCTGTATTTACTTTACCTCCCATCTCGTGATTATTTTCTGTTTCTATATTTTCCTTACTTTGAACTGATATAACCAGTATAACTTCCTCATTATATTATTTACGAAATCAACAATTTCGTCAAGGTTTGTATCATCCGTCACAAATAATATTTCATTTTGGAAAGCCTCATTCAAAACGTCTGTCTGTTCCTCTAACTGTAATTTATTGGCTTCTGTCTGTTCATCTATCTGCACTGCATTTAAGTCTGTCTCTCCTATCTGTAATTTACTAGCATCTATCTCTTTCTCTACCTGCAGTATATTTGCGCCTGCATGCTTTTCTGGCAGGGATGTACTTATCTGTCTATCCTACCTGCAATTTGCCAACATTTTTCTCTTCTATCTGCATTCCTTCTGTATGCCCTTTTATTTGAAATTTTCTGGCATCTGTGTTTTCTTTAATTTGCGGATTAGTGCTGGTTTCATTTTCTAATGACATTTGGTATAATTTTCTTTATAGAATTTTGGGTGAGAATTTTTCCTGCTTATTGCTCAAGGATTTATGTTTAATAAGTCAGACATTTTGTGTACACGTGGAATTATATTGTCTGGAAAAAAAGTTTGATTTTGTCGAATAACATAAATATTTTGTACGATTAATGCCGAAAGTTTTCGTGCAGTCTTTTTTCAGTCACCCTAATTATTGTATCCAGCATAAGAAGTTTTGTAATAGACGTACTGCAGACGAGGATCATGCAAAAACTTTCGGCCTTAATAAGTAAAATAACGACTTTATTTCCTGAGAAAAAAAATATTGTTTTAGCTTATTTCTCTCTACATCAAGTTTAATGTGATCTGTAATTAAAATATATATATTTTTAAATTGATTAGGAAAGAATAATATCAACTAATATGTATTATAAAATTTAGAATCAATATTGGAAACATGTTATGTCCCTATTTCAGTAAAAAAGAAAAATGTGTATCTCCATCAATAAACGTTTTAACTTATTTTGAGTTATAATAATGGTTGTCAAAAACTAAAATTATTTTAAAAAACATCTAATCAAGTACTTCCCTTTAAGCAAACACTCAAAAAACAGTATAATTTTGAGTTTTTTTACTTTTAAAACACCTTCTTGCAGCACAGCTCTAAAACACTTGGTAGTGTTAACGAAAATGGTGGAGTTACACTTTTTTCAATAAGTGTTGAACTCACATACATCATAATATCTTAATTACATTGTCCACTTTTTAAGTAAATATGAGTCCACATCCTCAGCTTTATCAATGTTTATGTGAGTTCCATCAACAACTAAAATAATTCCTGGAAATCCATTGTTGGTTCTAAAATAGCACTTGCAGACTTAATAACATCACGGTATTGTTCTGGGATGTAGATATTCTCAAATTCTCCTCAAGTTTCTTTTCTATCCTTCCAAAATTTCTATCTGAGTCCAAGTATGACCCACTTGTGAGTACTTATGGTCAATTATTATTAAGGTACCATTAACAATTAAAAGCTGATAAAGGCAGATCATCGTAAAATTTTTATTTTGACCGGCACACGAGTTTGATCAAATGATGAGGTGGTCGATTTGATAGTCGTTTTTGAGCAGTTGACAAAATCTAAACAAACAACTTGCTACCTCCAGACTTCCTCGATTTACCACATCCTCTGTCCAATTAAAAAAATGGTTTCGGTTCTTCAGGAGTTAATGAATCCCAAATTTATAAAACCACATTTGACGCAAATGGAAAGCTTTGCTAGTTGACAACTTTGGAAGCGGCATAGTCTGCTGTAAATCCATGGTAATGAAGCAGATATTTTTTTAGTTACTGATTTTCCCCTGTCTCGTTTTGCGCATCAAATGCAGTATTATAATTTTGGGTATGAATTACTGAGTTCTGACCAGAATCACCGATGCTGCATGTATCGCTTCGCGGCTGGCCAAATGATAAATTAAACCTATTTGAAAATATATAGACATACGACAAAACGTAATGTGTAAAATTTGAGCGTTAAGGTAATAATTTGTGTTTTTTTGTCATTTTTTCAAACTGTATGCCCCTTGCGCGAACTGCGAATACGCAGCTTTTCCGCACTTTTAGAATTCGATACTAGAAAATTCACTTTTTCGACCTATCCTAGTGTGTAATGGTATGTTTGGGTGTGTGTTTTTGACGAGAGGATAGCCCGCCCAAAGACCTCCGATGTTGCCAAACTTATTCAATCAGGTTTTCGCGGGAAATTTTAAAATACTGATGTATGTATGTAGTCTTGGTTGTCTCTCATACATAA
The DNA here is from genome assembly GCA_963971165.1 of Philopedon plagiatum. Lineage (NCBI taxonomy): Eukaryota > Metazoa > Arthropoda > Insecta > Coleoptera > Curculionidae > Philopedon > Philopedon plagiatum. Next base: position 70,092,082 of record OZ020195.1, on the reverse strand, counting down.
AAGAACCTTTAATTGTTTTTGTTACTAAGCAGGGTAATTCGTTCTCACCAAAATAAAAAAATCATGAAAATGTGATCCCTTTATTTTTTAAAATAATTATTAGAATTGTTTTTTTTTTTTAAATTTCATGTACATTATATTCATTGTAAAAGGAAGCTATACAAAATTTGCATAAAATAACTCATGATTTTTTACTGTAATTTTACGTTTTATATAATTTTACACATTTTGTAATATAATTTTACATAAAATATGTAAGATTCCAGTAAAAATCATGGTAAATATAATGCAACTTTTTACAGTGTACACAGATATCTAATCTATTTTTAAATCAGAACTATTATTATTGGATGGACACAAAAAGATACTTACAGTATTAGTTTTAATGTAAAATGTATTATCTTTTCCTATCTATAGATAAACTTTTCATGTGTATAGTTCTAGTGCATAACTTATGTTGAGTAAAATAAAATAAAACGCATAGAAAACAAGTTTTATATTATATACAAAAATTAAATTAAATTAACTTTACATTCAAACTGTACTTCAACAATTATTATTCTCTATACCTACTACTACTACTATTAATAATAATAATAATAATAATAATAATAATAATAATAATAATAAATACATTTATTTGTGGCAAGAAAAATAACAAGTATAATAATAATAAAGAATTGTAATAAAAAGTATAATAATATTAAAAAACTGTAATAGCTATATAAAGGAATTAAAAATGACGGAAACATACTAGTTGGCACAAATCAGTAGAGATTTTGATTAAAATTAATCATTCTTCCAATCCTACCCCACGTAAATATTTTTTAAGTTTGTATTTAAAATTTATATAACTTAATTTTTTGAGATAATTAGGTATATTATTATAGATTATGGAACAAGTATATTTAAATGATGTTGTATATTTTTCAGTTTGATGAACAGGTATTTCAATATTATTCTGATTTCTTGTATTTAAATTATGAATATTTTTTGCTATAATTATACTAGTATTTAACAAGAAGCAAAACAAGTCAAAACTTATTCATTTCAAATTTTACACAGTTTATGTCACAAAACATTTTAAGATCGTCCGCGTATATTTACATTTTTTAAAAGCCAGCGACATCATCAATGAAAATTGTTAGTAAGAAAATAAATATATATTATAGATATTAAAACAAATATTGCAGTAATGTCAAATTAATATAGTAGTACCTAAATAAAAAGGATTTTCCGTTGAAATAAATAAATAAAATAAAATAAAACATTAACACTATTGATGGTCATTTAATGGTAAAACTGATTTATAAATAAATCAATCTTCGGGGGTATGACTTAAAAATCTTGGATATTTTTGGCTTCTTGTGCTGATGCTTTTTAAGACTTGTCATTGCTTCGACACGTTTCTTTTTTCTAGAAATAAATCTAGTTTTGGGGGTCAATTAATATTTTTAAAGACATTTTTAATTTAAAATTCATTATTTACACCATAAATCCTTGAAAAATCAGCCAAATTAGTTGCAATTGTTAAATAGTAATGTATACTATTACTTCATCATCAAGTTCTTTGAAATCCAAACTTCCAAATTTTGCAGCCATTGCTTTTATGTTAAGAGTTGTTTTATTTAACAGCTGAGGTTCTTTACGAAGGGCTGATAATTCTTCGGAGATATGGACTTCCTTGACTGTGGACTGTGGAGTCAGTATTTTTTATCTTTTCTCTATTTAACCTAGATAAAATAATGTGAATATGCTTGCACATAAGTTTCCTTCCTTTATAAAACTTACACTCACATTAAAACATATGACCACATGCCTCACAAAACAACCATATTTGTTCACAGCACTCTGTGTCTAATAATTGGTGAATGGTATACAAAATATGTTCATTTTTCGAAATTTCCCAGTTTGTATTATTGTCAACAATTATATAATTACCACTGTTTTTAAGGGCTTCTTTGTGACCAACCCAACCTGAGACAAAACTCTGGTTTGTCGTGTATGCTCACCTTTATCTACCCTGATTATTCTCTCTATATTTTTCTCCCGAACATATTTCAACACAGCATTTAAAGCTTTATCAAGGCGTTTCACTGTCTTTCTTTCCAAGGATAAATACTTTATCACTTTATGCATTGACTCCCAGTGCATATTTGTGTTGATACTAGCTTAATTTCTAAAACAGTAAACCCATTTTCTAGAATTATAGCTGTAAGTATTTCGGAAATATTCCCCAAAATGCTTTGTTTTCTCATCATTGCACATATACAGGGTAATAAAAATATGGAAACCCCGAAATATCTTGCAAATCGTTCATCCGATTTTTATGAACTTTTGTACACTTTGGTACGAAATTACCCCCGATCCAATGATGACTTCTACATTGTTGTCAAGTTAACCGGTTTTCCTGAAATCGACAGGAACTTTTTTTTTTAAATGGAACCCTCTACATTGTATTCGATTTTCGAGTTCAGCTTAAAATTCTGAATACTTCTTATTGGGAACATTTTATCCTAAAGTTGACAGTTTTTCATAAAATGGCGATCAAAAATCGTTATTTTATTGTATTTTACCTTAAAATACCTGTAGGTAAACGAAAGTTTACCTGAAATGTCTGACATTGTCAGTTTCGTTTATTTATAAAAAATGGATCATTTAAGGGGTTATAATACAGTTAGAATTTTCAAAAAATCGATTTGTTTTAATTTCATTTTCGTAATGTACATATATTCCAGTACACACACAGAAAATTTCTAGGCAATTTCGAAGTTACACGCATATTTGTAAAGACGTGTCAGATGTACACTATGTAACGTGCTTTGGAAACTTTAAACGCGTTTTTCTCAAAACTGTGTTTTTAAAGTCGGTGACGTAGATTTCTCGGAAACGGCTGAACCGATCAGTCTCAAATTTTAACACAAGCATCTTAAGTATATTTTTTAGTAATTAATCGAAGGTTTTTTGTCACCGATAAACATTCTTTTATAAACAAATTAAGGCCAAAATTTTGGCCAAAAATCGATTTTTTTTTCTGAGAAGCCGCCATTTTGTCAAAAAAATTATTTTGCTTATTCCTTCGATTAATTAGAAGATTATACATTACTTTAACGAAATCCGTTTGGTTTTTTCATTTTCGATGATCCAGTCCAGAGATATCATTGTCACCGCAAGATGCCTTTTTTGCGAGGAACTCCTCGAGATCAGCTATAGCAGCTTTCAAAATTATTATTTTTACAAATACAAAAATCGTAAAATAAAGTTAAAAGTTACCATGTACAAATTTTCACATTAATAAATTTAAAAGTTTTCTCAGGAAAAAATCTTGAAAAATCGCTTTTTTAGGCCTCCTGACTGTATATAACCCCTTAACAGAAACCCAAAGAATTGAAATTTTAATAAACTGGGTTATGGGGACAGACTGCGAACGCAACAAGAAGTTTGTAGTATTTTTAATGACAAATATCCTGACAGATATTAATGAGTCCTAATCCCACGAAATGGCGTGATTCTGAGATTCTTGGTCGTTTAAATTATTTTTTGGAATTTTCCATTGTTAAAGTAGAAATTGGAGCTGTATTGAAATTTTTATATGATTGACTTTGATTATGCTTTTTGTGTTTATAACAATCCGCAATAATATGTCCATTTTTCTTACAATATCAGCAAAATTTTATAGTGCGATCGATATTGTTTGTATTAGTATTATTAGAAGTAGTATTAGAAGAATAAGACATACTTGCTATATTAGAATATGTATTAATATGTTGCAAGCAAGCATGTCTTCAGTGGTCCTCGAGGGGTCACTGAAAACCGATTCAGTAATCTAAGCTTCTAGCTAGTGCATCAAACTCTATCTACATATGTCTGCATGTACAACCACCTACATAGTATTACTAACTATACTAACTTAATTTTGTGAATACGAATTTAGAAAAAATCCTGAAATTCTTGAAGCTTGTCTTGTCGACTAGCACTTCTACTAAAATGAGCACCTGATTTCTCAAAAGATCTACAGATCTGTGCAATTATAAGCACGCTTTTGATGATGTCAAATGAATAGGTGGCATGAACATTTAATGCAAAAAATAAAAGGATTATCATTTTTAAACGTGCTACTACAGAATTATTTTCGTCAAACATAACGTTACACGTATCTGACAAAAACCTACTGAATTTGACATTGGTATATTTTTTTTACTAATTACCCCTTTTAATCTATTATAAACTGTTTCTGCATTCCCTGTAGGTACCTCAACCATATCAAAGAAGATAGTTTGGACTTTTTTACGAAAGCGTAGAAGGGCCACAACTAACTTTTTTTTGAAATTCACACTTTTTTTACGAAATTTCGTAAAAAGTTTCTGAATTCACACTTTTTTTACAAAATTTCGTAAAAAAAGTGTAAATTTTAATGTTTTCTTAAAAAAAGTGTGAATTTACAAACTTTTTACGAAATTCACACTTTTTTTACGAAATTTCGTAAAAAGTTTGTAAATTCACACTTTTTTTTACAAAATTTCGTAAAAAAAGTGTAAATTGTAGTTTTTCTGTAAAAAAAACTGTGAATTCACAAGCTTTTTACGAAATTTACACTTTTTTTACGAAATTTTGTAAAAAAGGTGTGAATTTACAAACTTTTTACGAAATTTCGTGAAAAAAGTGTGAATTTCGTAAAAAGCTTGTGAATTCACACTTTTTTTACGAAATTTCGTAAAAAGTTTGTAAATTTCGTAAAAAAAGAGTGAATTTCGTAAAAAGATTGTAAATTGCAAATGGCCGTTACTACGAAAGCGTAGAAGGTTACATTCTTCATTCAATGTTTTATTATTACGGTTGCTCCGCCTAAACGCGCATCGCATGTGATTTTTAGTGCATCTTAGTATAGCTTTTTGAACAGCGGATACAATGGAGGAGGTAAGTATATAAAAATCTCTGTTTAGTTATTTTGAAGTAATAAATAATTTGGCACATTTTTAATATCTTCTGTAGCTGATCTGTGACGACTACTAAAACGAGTCTTTATATAAGTATAATTAACTTCAATTGTGTTCACTGTTAAAAAAATTGTTCATTATGTCGGTTCATTTGCAAAATTTTATGGTTTTAGAAAAAAATGTTCATTCTAATTCATGCATAAAGTAGGTGTCTTTTAGGGGATCCAATCCCGGGATTTCGGGATCCCGGGATCCCGTAAAAAATTCAGCTTTTTTAAGATCCCGGGATTATAATTTGAGATCCCGGGATTATAGTTGCAAATTTTATTTCTAAAAATCGCTTCCCAGTTAACACAAAACTGTTCCTTGGACGTCGCAGCGACGTAAATGTGGGATCTTTCCGACATCCCAGGGACGTCCCGTAATATCCCATATAATCCAAAGGACGTCTCTGGGACGTACTTTTGGAACAGGTCAGGGTGTATCTGGGATCATCCTATAAAGGTTACTTAGGACTTATATAGGATCATTCTAGGACATTCCCTAGGCCTTAAATGGGCTGGATACATTTTATAGCATTGTCAATTTACCGCAATTAAGCCGGAGTTTTTTTTGTTATGTCCTATATAGCACAACAACTGTCCTTGGGACGTCCCATCGACGAAATTTTGGGACTTTTCATATCTCAGGAAATCCTGCAATTAGTGCAATTTGTCATATTTTGTTCTTACACGGTTAGATGACAAAATACTTATTCAGACTGGAAAAAACTACCAGGATAAAGTAAGCTTTTTCCTTAGGTAGAATATTACTACATATAGACCATAGAAAAAGTAAATCTTTAACATTATCATGTCGAATTACTGAAGCCGCATGACACAGGCAGCGCCATCTCCTAGCAGTTCCAAACAGTCCTAGTAGATATTTACCGTAGGCAGGTACAAACTAACAAAAATGACACAAAAAAACACATTTTAGTAGTGATAGAGGCATCAATATAATAAAGGTTCCAACAGTATTTTGTTTTTGCACTTTATAAAACTTTTTACCAATTTTCTTTTTTTAAATCCCATTTCTGACGTTCTTGGAACAGCAATATAAGACGTCCGTAGGACGTCACATTATGGGGCATATTTGGGATATTTGTAACGACCAAGGGATGTCGCAGGGATGTTTTACCTGGGATCATCCCAACTAGGATGTTGCGGATCAAAATGGGACGTCCTGGGGATAATTTTTGCTAACTGGGTTGAGGTATCTCAAGAAATGAAAATATTTCAAAACGGAGGTCAACGTGGACCTAATCTACAGTTAGCATATGACATTCTATGTAACATACCTCCTACAAGTGTAGAAGCGGAGGGTTTTTCTCGGCAGCGGGTTCGATTTTAACCAAATTTCGTTTTTCTATGTTAGACGAAACATTGGATAATCTCATCCTTTTGCGTTATTTTCTTAAAGAAAAAAACTGATATATATCTAAAAAACAAACCTTTGTATATTATTATTCTTTTTTTTTTCTAAAAATACTTAGGTTGCTATTTTGTAGTTCTTATTTCAATGTTTGTTTAGAATTCATTTTATTTTCTTTTAATATTTTACTAGTTTTAAAAATAGTTTGGCATTATTCTATGGAATGACTAAAAAAATTTGCTGTTTAGGTTTTTGTTTTAATCCCGGGATTATTCCCGGGATCCCGGGATTAGAAAAAATTCAATCCCGAAATCCCGGGATCGCAATATTGACCGGGATTGGATCCCCTAGTGTCTTTCCCGCATTTGATTTGACTGCTTAACCACACTCGCTTTGCGGCGTTCGGCTCAACAGCAGTGGTGTGTGGGAAGGTATACCTGACTTTCTACACTTTTTAGGATAATGACTATACCATGTTATTTATTTTAGGATGAATTAACGACCAGTATTATATTAAAATATTTTTCTTATGGATTTAAGCAAAAAGAGATTTTATTAATGCTGCGAACTTTACATGGTTTTATTATTTCGCACAGAACCCTTAAAAGAGTACTTCAAAAAGCGAATCGCTACCGAAGAAAAAATTATTCATCTATTAGGGACATAGTTACTTTTATTGAGAACGAGGTAAAAGGATCTGGACAGTTACATGGTTATAGGTGGATGCATCTTAGATGTATTCAAAATAACTTAGTTGTTACGCAGGAAGTAGTCGCTGAAATTTTGCGTTTTTTGGACCCAGAGGGACACGATATACGTAAACGAAAAAGACTTAGGAGGCGCCAGTATTTAAATAAAGGACCCAATTTTTTATGGCATATAGACTCTTATGATAAATTAAAACCCTACGGAATATGTATAAACGGATGTATAGACGGATTTTCCAGGCACATCATTTGGCTAAGGATGGGGCCCACATCAAATGATCCTAAAGTAAGTCATGCCTCTTATGTGTTGTAGTGTTTAACCACTGAACCATAAAAATGAAAAAAAAAGATTGATATAGATAGTGGGATTTTTCTCTTTTAATAAAGTATCAGGGCAAAGTACAGTGCATTTCATTTTGGCAAGAACAAGTGAAATTCATTTTCCACAAATTACATTAACATCACAGAGAAGTAAAATTAAACTTGTAAACAAAATACCTAAGTTTTATGTAAGCAGTGCTTATTTTTAGGTAAATATCATATATATTTTTTAAAAATGCCTAATTTCACTTTGCTTCGCTATTTCATTTTACCTTGATCCCTACTCCGTCAACATGAAATTTCGTAGATTTTTCTTAACTCTGTAATTTTTAGGTTATCGGTGGCTATTTCTTGGATGCCTTAAGAATCACAGGTGGATGTCCTAAAACTGTTCGTTTTGATATGGGAACGGAAAATGGAGTGGTAGAACGTCTTCAAAAAACATTGCACGAAACCTTTAATACTGAAGGAAATGATAGACCACCCTACCTATATGGAAAAAGCACCCATAACCAACGAATTGAATCTTGGTGGGGTATGCTTCGAAAACACTGCGTTCAATATTGGATGAATATTTTTCAATCACTAAAAGAAGAAAATTTTTTTCAAGGAACTACCCTTGACAAAATGTTAATTCAGTTTTGCTTTTCGGTTATTATTAAGGTAGGCAAATAAATAACTACGCCATTCTAGGTACTGTCGGAACGCCACAGGGCCGGGCCAGCGTTACAAACCTCCTGTAGTTTAGGTTCGCTTACTAATTCATTCTTTTTAAAATATTAGTTCAATTTCTCGCAGTGTGTCTCTCGATGAGAGTATGTTTTACACTATCGGCTTCGTTTCTATTATTTCAATAGAATTCTTCATTATAGACAACTCTGTACGTACTGGCTCATCTCATCCTGGATTTACAACTTCTGAATTATTAAGACGAGGGGTTCTAAGTCTCGCTAAATTGTTTTCAGACAAGGAGTCTGAATCTTTGTATGATTTATTTAACAATCTGAATGTCCTTATTCAAATCATTCACAGCATTATCAAAATGAATTTCATTAAAATATATATATATATATATATATATATATATATATATATATATATATATATATATATATATATATATACAGTGTGTTCAATTTAAATTAAAAAACTTGCTGTAAAGATATGACATAGAATAGGTAACGATACATTGTTTTGGGTTATATTTTCATAAATTTTTAAAAAATTATGCGGTTGCTGTATGTACACTTTTTCTGTAAGTAGCTCTATTAATAACGGCAATAAGGGGGGGTGGGAAAACACAGTGAATCACTCTGTATCTCTAATTAAGTAAGTACTTTGCGCATTATTTTGTTCAAAAGCTGAACTTCGCACACAATTACCTACCTAAATATCGCAGGTACAACGCAACGTTGTATATTTTATTATTCATTTTTACATTATTTTCCACCAAATTTCAAGACAGCGGACGGCTTACAAAAATAGGCAATGAAGCACACAGAAACTTAAAAATGGCGGTAAAATTTCAGAGAATAAAAAATTATATATTTTATATTGTTTCTACCCATGCGCTACAAAAAAGTTCAGCCATTTACGCAACACTGGTAGAAAACCCGAAAACAAACAGGCTACTGATTTGCTAAACTTTCTTTATTACATGGGTAAAGCTTTCCCTGGTACTTGGTGTTCCTATGCACTAACGGTATTATTGTTTTGGTACCAGTAAATTATTCATTCAAATGGAGATATATTTACTAACTAATAATTACCTAAAAGTTATAACAAAATTTTTGTTGTTATAAGTAAATATTTACTTGGAGCAAGAAAATAAGTATCTGTTGGAGCATATAGCTAAAGTATTCCTTGATTCAACAAATCCTTTTTTTCTGTGGATCAGGTATTACATGAAGGTCAAGTTTTCAAATGATTAAAACGTTTTCTATTCCATAGGGAGTTTTAGCTGGCCGCGTGACGTAACCTGCTAGGGGACGTACGAGGGTGATGCGGAGGTTCCTGGTGAAGATGCAGTGCCCCCGCGGCCCCTGCGGACGTTTTATACGCCCCGTAACTAGATACATCCCGTAGCAGCTTAAACTCTATATGTCAAGCCAAATGACCATTCTTACCGTAACTATAATGAACCCGACTTAAATTTTATTTATTTTTAGACTGAGCTGGAACAAGTTGTTCAAGAATGGAATACTCATAAAATAAGTAAGACAAGAAAAAGTATTTCTCCAACTGGAAGACCTGTTTTAATGTACGAAATTCCGTCTTTATATGGAGCTAAAAGTTATTTAGTGCCAGTACCTACATTTGCTATTGAAGAACTTTCCTCACATTGCACGTTTTTAAATTATCCTTGCAACGAAGATTTTTATGAACTTTGTACAATTTTAATAGAAGAGCATCAATACAGCCAAAATAACAATCCTACTGATTGCATAGAATTGTATAAAAAATTAAGAGCAGATTTGCATAATATATTTAACATTACTGTTTAATAGATTTAGTTTATGGTCACAGCAACACAAAACCAAAACGCAGTTTTCGTGATGCGTTGACCCTAATTTAGGTATAGGTAAGTAGGTATGTACTTACCTGTAATATTTTGGTGTGTTGACATTAAAACAAATTGCAATTCCTTTTTGATGTTTGTAGAGAGCAATTAATAAAATAATGTTTCTGATGAAGGTACAATGTGTCATTTTTGGGACACCCTGTATTATGGCTTAAAACACTATAGGTTACATTTTAAAAATTCAATAAAACAACATTTTCGCACTTTAGTAATAAAAAGTGCACCTTTTATTCCTCATTTTGGGGATAAAACTGTCACTTTTTATCCCCGAAATTTAAAACAGATAAAAAGTAAAAAATACCTGTTTCAAGCAAAATCAGGGATATAAGTAAAACATATTTCCTGTTTCAAGTAAACACAAGGACAAAAAGTAAAAAAAAAAACCTCTTTCAACTAAAAGCAAGGATAAAAAATAAAAAGAAAAATTCTGTAGTTATCCATCTTTACAGATTATTTATGGACTCTAATTTAACTAGGTATGCATGTGTTCAATAAACAGTTTTCAACATTTTGCTTTTAGTATATTCCCTAGCTACACGAATGCCACTTATTGATTTTATGGGGCAAGAAAATACAAAAATGCGAAAAGTAGTGATAACTAAAGTAATAATGTATTTTTATTCCGGGATAAAAAGTGACACTTTTATTCCTTGGTGTATAATATAATATTCTTCCATCTGTAGGTACCCAAATTTAAATACCACAGTACTTGTTAAAGAAATAAAAACCTTTTATAAAATACAAACCTTTTATTGGGTACTCTCAACAACTTAAACAAAATCTTTCTTTAACTTAGTTAAATGGATTAAAGACCTAAAACTACTAGGGGAGGAAGTGAAAAGCAGACAAAATGGAGACACTTAAACTTTTTGAAAAAACAGATGCCTTAACCCCTTAACATAACACGTATTTCTGTATAACATAACTACTATTTTAATTATCTAAAATATTAACAGAGGTATATAAAGTATAGAGATATACTGAGACAAGAGTGTTTAATTTTAAATTATGTCCATCACCCAAATGCCTGCATCTAGAATGTTATTTAATTCTGATCTGAAAATCATAAAATTTTCGTAAGTAGTTGGAAGTTCTAATAAATTGTTGCAAGTATGCGCCACTGGCGCTCGACTTAAACCCGTGCTAGAATTAAAATCTACATTTATTTCACCATTCGCCAAATTCGAACCCGTGCAAAACCGAAGAAATGCGGACCTGCACTTTTCATCGCTCTCCTTGATATATTTTTTTAGGAACAAGACGACCCCCTTTTGTTCTTCATTTAAGCTCTCCGGAATTTTTAAAATGGACAAGATATTTTTATCCGTCGGAGCATGTTTTGCATATATTTTTCCCAAATCTAAGTGACTTAATTTTTTTTTGAAATCATTTTGCCAACAGGCTTGCACGTAGTTAGGTTTTTGTATTAACTCTTCTATAGCTATCTGCGTTATTAATTTTTTGAAGTTTTCTTTATTTGGGACCCACTTTCCGTCATAGCTAGAACAAAATTCTAAGATGTCATCGAACTCTACCGCATCGAAGTCACTTAAAGCATTTTTAAGTAGTAAAGAGTCTGACCTAGAAACATATTGCAAAAAATTTTCCAAAATTTCATCATCGTAGTATGCTTGCCCCAAACAACTTTTCACAAAAACAGGTGCAATTTTTATAGGAAAATAGTTTTGCCATAAGCAACTTTCAACAATGATTTTTCCGATAGCTGTCCATTCCTTATCTTGAAAATCGTGACGTAATGTGGGTATTTTCATTTCGGTGCCCATAGTGCACACTTCATAAAATGTAATGAAGAATTCGGAAATGGCGTCCCGCAGAACCCCACCAACGTCTTCAGCCTTTTCCGAACTCCCATTCGGAAGAACCATTTCAACTTCAATGCTTTGAAATGAAAGATTGCGTTGTTTCATGGCATCCAGAATTTCATAGAACACGTGCCCTCTGTGAATAATTAATGTATCCTTTTCTTTCTGGACATCAGAAATATTATTATTGCTTTGTGTGGTTTCCGGTAAATTGTAAAAATTGCTTTCGTCCAATTCAAACACTGGTGAATCCTAAAATATAAACATATTTTAGAAGTGATTATTTTTAGTGTCCTGCTAGTACGGAGGATAAGAGACAAAAATCGATCCAACCTTACAAAAAGCAATAAAACTTGGTACACATAATTAGTGGACGCCTAGATAATTATTGAGATGTGTAGCCAGAATGAAACCTCTGCTGAGGACCAATATTCCCGAAAGTAAAATACAAAAATCGTAAAAAAATTATAAAATATGGTAGAGCGATAAAATTTGGTACAGATGTCCAGTAGAGTCCTAACAAATTTTTCACATATGTTGGTCATTCAAACTGCCTAGCTGAGGTCCCCACTTTACATCGTTAAACAAAAAAAGAAAAATCCAAAATATCAATAGTAACCCTGCAAAAACTGTTTGAGCGAACAGATTTGGCACCATTATTTGCTGCCACAAAAGCTAAGCTAATTTTTATAGGATTGCTGCAAATATTTATTTGTCTTATTATTATATATTTTTTTAGATTTTTTTTTTAGATTAGGACTTTGAGTGATTAACATATGTCATAAATTAGTTGGGACTTAAATGAACATCTTTGCAAAATTTTATCGCTCTACTATATTTTATAATTTTGTTACGAAATTGGAGGATTGATGAGTAGTGATTTTCGGGGTAAACACAAAAACTGTTTTTAATGCTAAGACACCGGGCTATACAAAGTATTGACATCTAAAGAAAATCAAGTCGAAGTCATAAAAGTCCCTAATAAGAAATTTAAAAAATACCATTCGGGTCTGCGGTTTAGTTTAGCTTAGTTTTTGAGTGAATGCCCACAAACCTTTTCAAATTTTTATATTTACCCTCACAATTCTTTTATTCTATATTTTTATATGTTTTAATTTTAACTTGAAAATAGAAAGCAATCACCTTGAGGTGTGCCACATTTTTTGTCCTAAGCAACTGACACCAACCACAAAGGCAAATGACTTATTTTTTTAGCACTATGGATACGAAATTGGTCGGAGGGTATCTTTGAGGAACAAGGTTGGTGAGGACTGTGCAAACCGAACATGTCGAAAATGATACTTTGGTTTTGTTTATAGATTTGTACTCACCAATGGAAAGGGCTCATTCTCTACGAAATCTTCATAAAATGTCGTTACATTTACATTCTCTGATCTCTGATCTGATGTCGAGGTAGATGGCCCAGATATGGAAGTATTCTAAAAAAAGATGGAGTAGTAATAATTTCATAGGCACCCTCTTGATTTAATTATTATAGGTGAGCAATAGGGACATAAAGATTATCTTCATTAGGCATCCGGATCGGTAAACTCATCGGTATCGAATCGACTAATCAGCAATTAAGATGCACCTCCAAAGTTTTAGGATAAATCACATCCCTAGTTTCCCCAGATACCTATTATTTAGAATTTTTAGGTCTTCATTAAAAAGTGCGTGGCCATTTATGTATAAATAATAAATGTTAAAATAGTTGAATAGGATCTTAAAGAACTTAAAAACAGTGTTAAAACTTGTAAAGAAACGTTCATAGAAACGTTCATTGAGAGAAATTTTAAATATCGCTACAAATAGAAATAACAGAAATACCGAGTAAACAAAAAAAGCCACCAAGTATGCATGTTTTGTCAGATACCTTTGGCATCAGGTTGCATTATCATGCTAAATCTAAAAAATCGTGCTTTTCGTTTGTAGATCAAGCGGCAGTAGTAACAGCCAGAAGCTGAAATTTTACATAGAACCAAAATTTGGCAACATCCAAAAAGTTCGCGCCATTCTGCACAAAAAATTTAGCCAGTGCACACAATTTTAGCATCACAGTTCTTGCCGTTCGGCTACAGAAGAAAAGTACGATTGAATGGTATACCTTTCGGCCTTAACCCTTAAGTGCTCGCGAGGTGGCACTAAATGCTCCGTTCTCATTAAAGCGGTAATTGTATTTATTTGGCACAAAAAATGCTCGTTCGCCTACCTAACCTATGGTTGGCGTGTCGACACTCTGTACTAGCGTAAGCTTCAATTAGTGAAAGAATGAACACTACAACAACATGTAGTACTTGTAGAAAATTTGCTTGTAAAAAACATATTGCCATCAAGTACACTTGCCAAAACTGCTCAACAATAATTGATGGAGATTAGAATAGTACTTATTTCCCGAAATATTTCTTCTTTGTTTTTGGGTGTTTTTATTTTTTTCACTATAATTTTTGTTTTTTTTTGTTTCATTTGTTTCATTTGAAGAAATTAAATTACTTATATTTTCTCATCTTTGTGCAACCTGTATCTCAATATATATATATATATATATATATATATATATATATATATATATATATATATATATATATATACAGGGTGAGTTTTTTTCGATGTTTAGTGAAGGGATCTCGGAAACTACTGAAGATAGAGAGTTCGTTAAATGGATAAAGTTTTGCAGTTTTGTGAGCTTATTTCGATGGATGTTTCAGATTTTTAAAAAATTCAATGCCTCACTTGATATTTCAAAAAAAAAGAATTTTGTCCATTTTTTAAAGTCATATCTTCGTTATTATTGATCTGAGAAAAAAAACTGTAAAGGAAAAATTTTTGGATAATTGGCGTTTACATACGACGTCGTATCTAATTTTATTATAGCATTCTTCATTTCGGCGTTATGACACAAACTTATGTTTCTTTAAATGGAAACCATAGTATGCCATGTCCCCATTAAAAAGGAAATTCTTTAAGCTTTTAAACGATGTAATACACCACGTATCAATTTTCAAAAATAAGCGAGTTATGGGCGATTTTCTATTTTATCTCCAATTTAACGTAGGTAGCCATGTCTATGCAGTTGTTTCCACAGAAACAAATACCTTTAGTTTGTTTACATTGAAAAAACTGATTGCTCACCGTAACAAAATAAAAGTAACCGCAACAAATAATTTTAGTAGCTATTTGACCAACTAAAATATGGGTCTTCTCAACAGATTTTTTTTGTTAGTTCCCTTTTTTGTTGCCACAACATGTTTCGTGTTTGCAGCGATTACTAATTCTTTTATACCACGATTATCAAATTCCTTTCTGTGAGGATTGTTAAAGCAGTGACAAAAAATAATAGAGTTATGTAAAAAATGGTTAGTTCCGGTTAGTGGTTAGGTGGATTCAGCACGCCCCATAATCATTTTCAGGTGCGGGATTACTTAAGTGAGTTATTTCCAAGCTCGTGGATAAGGTGAAATGCACCAGTAGCATGGCCATATGTATCTCCAGATTTAGCCGTTTTGGATTTTTTTATGGGGAACTGTGAAAAATATTGTTTACCAAAGGACATATCAGAAGGTAGGTGATCTGAGAGTCTCTGTGGTAAAAACTTTTCACCACATTGACAGCCGTTCGATAAGAAAAGCTTCAAGAGCTGTGTTAAAATGGTGTAATATTTACATCAATAATAATGATGGTGTTTTTTGAACAGTTTTTGTAAAATATATGTGATATATCAGTTTTCCTGGGATGCAAAGACACTGTCAAGTTTAGTGGTGCCATCCACTGAATGATGACAGCTTAGAAGGTTGCTAGGAGATTTATTACCTAGAACTCCTTTGACCATGTGACTGATATGGAGCCTTAACTTACCAAAATGTTGACAGGTGAAGACAGATCATCTAAAAGTTTATCTAAGCTTTTGCTCCTTAACCTCATTTCCAGTTTTGGTGGGGTTTTTATATCTGTTGCATAGTCGCCATCATCACCATCCGGATTTTTCAGTGATGCCTTCCTTTTGGTTGACAAATAAAATCGAACATTTGACAATCCGGTTACTTTGTAAATTTCGTTGACATCAATGTCATTACTAATTTTATGATACTTATAGTCTTGCAGCTCACAATCAAATTCGTTAATTTTTCCGTATGGGGACGATCCATCTGGAAAAAATAGTTTAATTGCTTTTTCAATGATGTCTTCGGCCTTCGAGATTTTTAGTACAGAGATTCTTCGGTTCCCCCCTATCGGCCCTCTCACATGTTTATAGCACTGTTTCTTATCACAGTAGTGCCTCCACCCAATTTCTACCATTCTTGTTGCCTTTTGAGCGTTTTCTTTCTTTTTCTTTGTCAAAGATGCCTTTTCCTTGCTACTATCACCAAAAGTATTAAATGACGATTTTAGTTTCTCAATACGGGACCTTCTGCGTGATTTTAGAGCAAAAGATTTTAAAGCTAATCTGTCTCCGTGTGCAGGCAAATAAGCCGAGAGCTCTTCGTCTGTCATTACTTTAACTGCGGCAAGATCAATCTAAGAGAAAAACATACAAGAAAATAATTAATTTTAAAAATATTTTTTTCCCAAATCCACTACTACTATCCACTACAAATATAACGGTGAAAGGGATATATATATATATATATATATATATATATATATATATATATATATATATATATATATATATATATATATATACAGTGTGTCCAAAAAAGTTTGCAACATATGGAAAACTTTTTATTACTGATTTCTCAGAAAATTTTTGCCTTG
Source organism: Philopedon plagiatum (assembly GCA_963971165.1). Taxonomy (NCBI): domain Eukaryota; kingdom Metazoa; phylum Arthropoda; class Insecta; order Coleoptera; family Curculionidae; genus Philopedon; species Philopedon plagiatum. The sequence goes on along the minus strand of OZ020195.1, from coordinate 70,075,548 downwards.
ATAAAAGTTGGTGCTTGCCTTAAAACGGTAATATAATATTTTAGATTTCATGCACTGCTTATAGTAAGGGAGCAAATGCCATTTTTTCCAAATTGCATTAAAAGTAAAGTGCCTTAATTTTTAAAGATAGAGCAAAATTTCATAAGAAAAAGTTGTTGCAAATTAAAAACTTAGTTCAAGTTCTAAATTTAAGTTAGGTATCTTAATTTTTAACTTTTGTTCTTCTATCGCGATTTTTATTAAAACGGACGCCACTGGTGATATTTTTATTCATGCGATATTAGTATATTTATCAAATAACTTAAGCATGGGTTTAAATTGAAATTAGACGGTATTTATAACAAAAATGTCTTTTACTTTAAACTGAATTGTTTTCAAGGCCTACTTTTTAAAAAGCAAAGTACTTATTTTACACGTATTTTTAGAGTAGGTATTTAGAGTAGGTAATGACGCAAGAATTGACATAATTTTGCTATTTACCATTTTTAGTGGATTAAGTTAGAGGGTAGGGGGTAGGGTCTCCTTCCATGGATAGATACCTACTAGATACCTAGGGCCTCTTTCCATGGATAGATACCCACTTACTCTTTCCATTTTGTTAACATATACTCACCTTTTCATCTATAAATCTCTGTATGGTTTTGTCTTCAACGTTGCGAGTTTTCAGAAATAGTTCTAACGAATAATTTTGTTCTTCCTTAAAAAAAAATATACAATCTGAAATTTCAGGAACTGCTACTACTTTGCATGAGGATCCCGATAACCTCTAGACATACAAAGTAGATTAAATTATGCAAAGTTATGAAATTGGATGCTGAATCATAAAGTGCTCAGACCGAAACTCAGACCATGCTAGTGACAAAGTAAAATTTATTTTGAAATACCTGTTAAAATAAAAAATAAGTTTTCCTAGCTTCCAACACTTCTAAGCAGTTTATAATTCAGCATTCAACTGCGCGTCTTTGCACCAATGCGGTTCACTTCGTATCTCCTGCGGTTACCGAGATGCTCGAATTTGTAGCACCTAGTATGTTAAAACTAATATAACAAAATGTCGAAAAAAACATTTTGTAATAGTTGCTATAGATTTATGCATGGTTAATACTAAAAGTAAAAAGAAAATCAAGGTCAGTACGGTCCTGCTCCCTTATAATATTCTCGCGATCTTCATGTGTGTTTGTTTGTATTCTTTGCAGCTTGGATATAAATAGACATTATATATTAGTAATATTACCATTTTCAGTCAGCTTTTACACAGATGAACAATATCCAGTCTCAAAAGTACCCACAGTCTAAGTAAGTATAGGAATAGATAAACTAAAACGTGACGAAAACGAATACACGTGCTTACTGGCTGATCATTTTGTTGAATACGGCCAGAACTCATATTATAATGTAACGCCGTCACCGCACGCACTAATGACAAAAAAACTGCATGCACACTAGGATCTAAACCGCGAGAGGCTGATATCGTTAACGCATGCGTGAGTTTTTGGTGATGGCTAGAGATAGAATATGAATAACAGATTCCAGTGACGGATTCCGTCGAAAGGGAAATATTCACAAGAAAATATAATAAATATTTGTTTTTTCAAAACTTAAAGTTTATCCAAATCCAATATGGCGGACGCCCCAAGATGGCGGATTACCTTTTTTTCTTTACAATCCTCTTGATATGGGTATCAAATGAAATGGTTTGAAAAGTAGAATACGATAAGCTATGTGACGTCATTCCAAACCCAATATGGCGGACGCTACAAGATGGCGGATTACCTTTTTTTCACAACCCCTTTGACATGGGTATCAAATGAAAGGATTTGACGAGTAGAATACGATAAGCTATGTGACGTCATTCTAAACCCAATATGGCGGACGCTACAAGATGGCGGATTACCGTGCTCTTACCCACTACATATGCAAGAAATCAATTTGTAGTTACTGTGCATAATTTTAGCTTGTAGATCTCTTTTAGCATTTACTGTGTTGATACCTACTGCGCATTACTAGAACCTATGAGTCTGTGAAAAGTCAGTTATATACTACTGCGCATATGTACAACTTCTTAGTACCTATTGCGTATGGATAATATCTACTGCCAATATGAAAAGCCAGTCACTGGGATCCCGTCATTTGGCCGAATGTCAATTGGTCGAAAGTCAATTGGCCGAAGTCAATTAGCCGAATACGTCAATTCGCCGAAAGATAACAGGCCGAATACGTCAATTGGCCGAACACGTCAACTGGCCGAAGACGTCAATTGGCCGATATACATATCAGGCGCTGCCCGTGAAATTTCAAAGTTGCATATCTCTGTTGCTACTTATGGGACCCATACCAAATTCAGGTTTTTTAATAGTGAGCCTACTAGGAATGTTTTGGTACAGAAAAAAAATATTTTGCAATTTGCGAAAAAAAGTTGATTTTTTGAATTGACCCACCTGGCCAAAAAATTAACACGCTTAGATATTTTATTTATTATTTTTTCTAAACAAATTTTACATCATTTTGTCGACAATTCTTAAATTTTAAGAGACAAAAATGTGTCAGTAGAAAGTTATAGTCATTTGAAATTTTTCAACCGAAAAATAATTTAAATTTTCGGTTGCAAAAAATTCAAATGACTATAACTTTCTACTAACACCTTTTTTTCTCTTAAAATTTAAGAATTGTCGACAAAATGATGTAAAATTTGTTTAGAAAAAATAATAAATAAAATATCTAAGCGTGTTAATTTTTTAGCCAGGTGGGTCAATTCAAAAAATCAACTTTTTTTCGCAAATTGCAAAATATTTTTTTTCTTTACCAAAACATTCCTAGTAGGCTGGCTCACTATTAAAAAACTTGAATTTGGTATGGGTCCCATAAGTAGCAACAGAGATATGCAACTTTGAAATTTCACGGGCCGCGCCTGATACATATATTCTTACATATTACTTAAAAATTATTTTTTGTTTTTTTTTTTTTATTTTTGATGACATTTATTCATAATATTTAATTAACTGTTATTGTTGGATTTTTTGTAATAAATTGTTGAAACAAATTTTTGCTTTTATGTTTTGGTTAGTTTTGGTTAGTTTTGTTTTGGATTTACCGATACACTTACAGGTTAGTTCAGGTTAGTATTATGTATTTAGCCAAATTATGTACTAAACCTACTACTCACTTCTTCAGACAATTGATCTGTTACGTCTATTGACGTTTTCTGTCATTTGTCCTATTTGGTCAGTTGACGTATTTGGTCAATTGACTTATTCGGCCAATTGACGTATTCGGCCAATTGACGTATTCGGCCAATTGATCTTCGGCCAACTGACTTCGGCCAATTGACTCTCGGCCAATTGACTTTCGGCCAATTGACGTATACCCCCAGTCACTATATCTTGTGTATGTATACAATATCTTAGTACGTACTGAGTATGAGGAGCACTCACTGGTTACTTTCTGCTCATGGATAAAATTATTTTAAACCGTTTGAAAAGTCACATCATTAATCGGTTGTTTAGTATGTCCTTTTAATTACAAATTTATCTCTGTCAGTAAATTTCATACTTAACCTACCCATTTAATGTGCGATTTAGCTTATCTGCATGCACCCGCCCATCTGCTAGTTACACCTCAAGAACTCCGAATAGCAGTTTTAATGGAGGTCAGAATTAATAAACTATTTAGCAGTACATTGAATCCGACATGTTGGGTTTTACAAAATCAAGTTTAGATTCGTGTTCACACCTAAAAACACCCACGTACTAATTCCGATGGAAAGAAAAATGGGAAACAAAGAGGACCAGTCTCTTTTGCTGTTGGTATACAGTTAATTAGACACTGATCGTTTTTCTGTTGTTTTGACAAGTTCAAACGAGAAAATATTTGAATCTACAAGTTTTAAAATATTTAGAAAGTACTTTTGCTTTCTTTAAATTAGGTTTTAGGTTAGGTTTCTAACTTAAAATATATCAAAACCATTAGTAATAAATATTACCATTACGATATGTTTAGCTTTTGCTAGAATTTTTTTTTATGTGCTACTTTTACATGCCTAATGGCGTTTTGTGTAGTACTCAGTCTGGCACAGAGCGAGGCATTCGTGTGTCACATTTACCTTCAACATTGCAAGTTGGAAACAGATAAGACACACATACAGTATCGCACTCAGTCCCCATTTTTGAGGACCATTCGGACAGGCGCGGCTCGCCAAGGGACTCAGGTGATGAACTGTTTCACCTAAAATTTTCGGGTATATCTCCTCTTAATTCACAGCTTTGAAAGTCAAAGACTAGATTTCATATTTAAATAATAGATAGCAGTGGATAAGTACCCTAAGAGAGATTTCTAATGTAAAATGGCGAATACCAGTGAACACAATTGAAGTTAATTATACTTATATAAAGACTCGTTTTAGTAGTCGTCACAGATCAGCTACAGAAGACATTAAAAATGTGCCAAATTATTTATTACTTCAAAATAACTAAACAGAGATTTTTATATACTTACCTCCTCCATTGTATCCGCTGTTCAAAAAGCTATACTAAGATGCACTAAAAATCACATGCGATGCGCGTTTAGGCGGAGCAACCGTAATAATAAAACATTGAATGAAGAATGTAACCTTCTACGCTTTCGTACTAACGGCCATTTGCAATTTACAATCTTTTTACGAAATTCACTCTTTTTTTACGAAATTTACAAACTTTTTACGAAATTTCGTAAAAAAAGTGTGAATTCACAAGCTTTTTACGAAATTCACACTTTTTTTACGAAATTTCGTAAAAAGTTTGTAAATTCACACTTTTTTTACAAAATTTCGTAAAAAAAGTGTAAATTTCGTAAAAAGCTTGTGAATTCACAGTTTTTTTTACAGAAAAACTACAATTTACACTTTTTTTACGAAATTTTGTAAAAAAAGTGTGAATTTACAAACTTTTTACGAAATTTCGTAAAAAAAGTGTGAATTTCGTAAAAAGTTTGTAAACTCACACTTTTTTTAAGAAAACATTAAAATTTACACTTTTTTTACGAAATTTCGTAAAAAAAGTGTGAATTTCAAAAAAAAAGTTAGTTGTGGCCCTTCTACGCTTTCGTACTTTTTCGTTAAAAAAATAACGATAAATGCACACTGCTTGAAAGTGCTTCTATCTGTTATTTCGTCCATTATTATTGAAATGAAACAACCAGGTTGTTGAAGTTTTAGGTAAATATGTTTAGGAAAATTGTTTCCCTGGTCCCTTAAAGGTACAGACTGCCCTCAATTCCTTCTTTAATTCGACACCCTCTATCTTGGATGGTTGTGGCTGGCATTCAATAGCACAAATTGGGCTACCTACACCAACCCCGTCTACATCACCAACAGTCATTTTTCCATTGCCATGCATCCCTATTGTCTATTATTTCGACAAACCAGATATCTAAAATGCACAGGCAAGAAGATTATTTTATAATAAAAAGTTTAGAATAGGTATAATATCTCAGCATATTACATTTTTTTATATAGGGTATAAAACACCTGACCTACCTTCTTCTTCTTCCATCTTGTTTTGTATAAAAATTCGTTATTGGCACCGACATTTTGAGGTCTCCCGCCATCCATTTTTTCTTCCTTAATTCGTTTAATTCTTACGAAAATATCAGACAATGACGTTTTCACTTTGTAAAAAAGTTCTAACTTTGATATCAAACTAAACTGACAGAAGGCGCGGACACAAACGCAACCGTAATCTAAAAACCCAAACTGTCATTCACAATTCACAAGCCCATTTGGTTTTTGCGCGACATATTTTCGTTCTCCGTTTGCCAATTCAAAGCTAAATCACATTTCTCTAGTTTCTCCTTCTCGAGTTTAACCGAAGACGGAATGGACATTTGGCTCGTTGTGGTTCTTCCCATTTTTACATGGACTTAGTCAAAGCCTTCAAAGCAATGAAGGCCTGATCCCATCAAAAGCCAAAACTAAATCTGCAATAGCCGGGATCGTTAAATTATACCATTTATATCCAAATTCCCCATTTAATGCTTAAGCGGCGCTTAGTTAAGCTAAGCTGAAATATAAAGCTATGCTTAACTTGTAATGCGGTGCACCGCGGATTAATAAGCCAGACTTTTCTAAGCCCAAGATAAATTTCTCAACACCCGGAAATAATACGAGGTCGTTTTTAAATTCACGTCTATCTCCACCGGTTGTTGTCTTGTGTCCTTGTTTATAGTACGTACAAAGACAGAGAAGGAGATAAATGACAATAACCGGTGAGTCACCACCAGCGAATATAAAGAAACTTGTTTACAACCGCTTGGTGATTTTTATTTCTAAATTGAAAAACAACAAACCTGAACAAACCCTTCATTTTTCTGTGTAAAAAATGATGAGTGGTGGACAAAAAGTTCGAGTACCGAACGTTAACAGTTCTGAAAAAGCTATAGCACGTAATACTTTTGTTATGATTCGAGAAACAGTATTTTTATGCATATGCATAAAATCACCAATATTTATCTGGTTGGCACTACTGGCGTAAAACATGAGAGCAGTTAGAAGTTGGTAAATTGGAGACACGCTGTTGTTTCTAAAAATAGATAAATGGCTAAGCGAGAAACAATTTTTTAATCTGTAGTTAAAATACAAATTATTTTCAAACTCTAGCTGATTTTTTATAAGGACTAGAAAGGATATCACTGTAGGTTTCGTTAATCTAAATCTTCGAAAAAATCTCAAATCGTCCATATCTTCAATATAATTCGGTCTGATATAAATCTGCAGTGCAAAACCGAAGTCTGTTATGTCCAACAAATCTATATCGTCATCTATGAAAATTTCATCATCTACTTCCATATTTCAGGGATATCTTTAATCACCAAAAAAAAAAAAGAATTAAAAATAAAGAAAATCCCGTTGAAGGTAAAACACTTCTAAACAACGACTGGCAATTTATTCTTCGCAAAACGCTTAGGTTGTGTTTAGGACAAAAGCTCTGCTTTTCAATTTAAGCCACCAAAAATGGGAGCTTAACTTTAAACGAGTTTAAACATCATTTTGACTTCGGTGCATATGAAAAACGAGAGTTAAGCGAGCTTAAGTCATAAGCCGCGCTTTTGCACATATGGGGAATACGGCCATTAGTTACCTACCTACATAATTTAAGCCACGTCTAACTCTGCTGGTCGGGCTTTACATCAGCCCCCGCCATTGCCTGGCAGCGTTTTTCTGGTGAATGTATATTTTTGTATATATATTTTACTAGAAAACACTTAAGAAAATTGTAAATATGAAATGTCAAATATTACTTTTGAAATAATAAAATCCTTTGAAAGTATATTCCGCCGATCACTGAAGTTAAGCGACTTCCGGCACGGTTACTACTTGGATGGGTGACCGCCTGGGAACGCCGTGAAGGAAGGTGGTAGAGGAATTCCTCCTCGGCCGAGGTGGTACCATCCCACACATCCTCTTAAAGGGCGGGTGAAATCCCACGGATGTTTCCAGCTCTGAATGTGTAAGTCGGATTTCCCCAGTACACCCACGGTACAGGTTACTTAGACTTCGGTCTTCGTGGTTTGTCAGAAAAATTAAATAGAGAAATATTAGATACCCCAGAAAATTCCCACGTTGAACAATTCCCCACACAAACCCCACAGTCGAGTAAATTCCCCACATTTTGGGGAATTACCCACAGATTGGCAACCCTGCTTGTAGGTGGCCCGTAAAAGCGCGATGAAGACGGACTAAATACCAAATATTTATATCGACGCTTTAGCGTCATTTGAAGATAGCACCGATTAAAGTACGAATTTAAGAGCTCGGATGTAGCACCCTATGTTATAACGAGATCGAGCGATTGGCAAATGTTGCAGCACAGATCGCCGTGCTCTGGGCTTTCATGGAAATTATCGGATTACGAAAATGTTTTAAATGCATTTTTAAAGAAAGGCCGTCGTATCCAACCAATTTATAAAAAATAATTTGTTTAATTCGAAATCTAAAGACATTTCGTAAGTGAAAAAACTAGACACAAATAAAGTTGTTTAACCTTTTTAAATTTGATTTTTTGGGAAGTAGGTAAGTAGTAATAAGCAGTCAAAGCGCACAATCATTAGCGCTGTATTAGCACACACAAGCTTCACAACGAATATAAAGAAGACATGAGAGTATCCAGACCTCAAGCTACACAACGAATATAAAGAAGACATGAGAGTATGCAGACCTCAAGGTTCACAACAAATATAAAGAAGACATGGGAGTATGCAGACCCCAAGCTTCGCAACGCATATAAAGAAGACATGGGATTATGCAGACCTTCAAATACATAAAAAAAACAATAAATACATATTTATTTTCACACTCAAAAAGCTCTAATAGATCATTCATGTGTGTGGCCAATGACCAATCACTCGGCCAGAGCCTTAACTGCTCCTTGGCTGCTTTTATAATTTTGTGTTTACCAACACCAACTCTTTATTTCGTACCGTCCTTCTTCGGTAATACCACCGAACAGAAACAAAGTTCGGTGGTAATACTAACAATTCCATACGGTCCCATAAATTCAAAATCGGTCTTGCTGGCATATAACTTGCTTGCCCGATGCAACAAAACAGAACGACCGATATTGACCGGCATATCGTCACGCATTTTTTCCTTTACGTCATTCATCGCTTGATTTTTGGTTTGAAGCTTTTCGACTATTCTTTGTCTGTCCAGTTTAAGATTACGAACAGGAGACAGACTTGGGAAAGATCATTAAGAGCTGCTTGTATTAGCGGACTCGTCGCTTCGATACCTATTAAAGCTTGTAACGGGGTACGGGGTTATGGATTTTTAAAATGTCAAGTTAAGGACTAATGGAAATTTCCATAACACGTTCGGCTATTCAATCTTAATGCGAGTTTCGATTCTAATAAAGTTCATAATAGTGCGCATATAGCATTCAACCTGTTCATTTACACGGTGAATATCCGGAGTTATAAAATGATATTATATATTCCATTCATCTAAAAATTTGCACGTGCTAAAATTATGGAAATTTGTTCCGCTATCCATAATAAAAACTTTGGGTGTGCCAAAACAAGAAATACACTTTTGAAGTGATTGCTGTGTCTCGTCAGTTTTTGCTGTTTTTAAAGTTATCAAATTACCATATTTTGTAGTATTAATTAATTAATTATTTTTATTAACTAGGGGATACCAAAATGTATGGAAGAATGATTCTACATTCTACCGCCTTTATTAGGCGTTGCAGAATAACAAGGTTCCCTTCTCTTACGTGCACAAAAAATACGTCTTCTAATTAATAATTCGACTTCGTCGAATATTTTCTTTTTCAACAGTTCTTTTGTCAATAATTTTTTTACTAGCTGCTTTATCTCTTAGTTGTTGTTCTAATGACTGCGAAGTTTTTTATCAGTTTTCCCCTTCACGATCACTTTTTTCGACAACAACTCTCTTCTTAAATCAGAAATCTCTTACAGAAATCTTTATAATTCCCCATAAGTCTTTTCTATCCCTGATCTTAAAGTAAAATTCAATTAACTATAGTTACCTATAAAATTGGAGCGAAATTTACAATATATAAATAATAGTTTAGTACCTAATTCCATCTCATATAGGCTGTTACGTTAGCAAGGACGAATGGAAATTTCCGAAACACGTTCGGCTATTCGGTCTTAATGCGAGAGCGAGAATTATGGACATTTGTCCCGCTATCCATAATAAAAACTTTGGGTGTGCCAAAACAAGAAATAAACTTTTGAAGTGATTGCTGTGTCTCGTCAGCTTTTGCTGTTTTTATATAAAGGTATCAATTACAACCCAAAATTAGGAAAAGCTCAAAAATTGAAAAAATTTTAATCCTGAGACGAGTTTTAGAATAAACTAATAAATCTGTAAATATTTCTTGACACAATGGTGAAAATGCTTGCTTGCGAAGAACGGGGTATTTCCGCTAGTATTGTATAAAACTATATATATATATATATATATATATATATATATATATATATATATATATATATATATATATATTTCAATATCTAAAATAATAATAAATAAAACGTATTTATTTTTTGTGTTTTATTTTTATTATCATTTTTTATTTAACTTTTTTCAAAGCGGTGCCTAAAACTATACTTTCCACAAGTCTAAGGTACATTTTTCCTACAAGGAAATATTTACTCTAATAAAGTTTTTGCTATGACAAGAAAATGAAATAAAATACATATTTTTAATGTTACAAATTTATTGCTATAGATAAATTATCTGAATCTTCGGGGTTTAACTTCTCTTTTCGGCATTTTTTCTTCTTACGTGTAGAAAACAGCGTCCTCCTCTGAGCAGTGATTTTTTTGTTACTTGTTACATCCCTTTTTAATAGCCTCTAAGACCTACAATTACGAGTATATAACTTGGTTTTTCCGAAAGTAGGTACCCAACACCTTAAATGTAAATAAATGTAATTTTAAAATTTAGTTTAGAACTAAACG